>CAJUYI010002689.1:32924-44525 GCA_910591695.1 Galerucella pusilla | reverse complement strand
TTATTGTGGTAATTGTTCTATGCCGATAGAGGTATGTGGTAGATATTTTTTTAGATAATCTCAAATTGATATTTAATTGTATGATTTTCTGTAGTATTGCGAGTATTATCCAGAATATGAAAAATGCAAACAGTGGCTAGAAGTTAATTTGCCATCAGAGTTTGAGAAAGTGAAAATTGGTGATGACAATCCAGTTGAGGAGGAAAAGAAAAGACAAAAACGCGGCGGCAAGGGTATGATTAAAACGAAGAAAAAAGAAGATGGTCCCAAACAAGTTTGTGTATCTAGGGCTCCAAGAGGCAAGAAGAAGTCTGTTACTGTAGTCACGGGTTTAAGTAGTTTTGGTAAGAATTTGTAATTATAAAACAAATGTATAATACTGTTTCTACTTTAATCTTATAATTTAATTACAGATATTGATCTGAAAGTTGCTGCCAAGTTTTTTGGTACCAGGTTTGCATGTGGTTCCTCTGTAACAGGTGATGATGAAATTGTTATCCAAGGAGATGTCAAAGATGATTTATTTGATGTTATTCCAGAAAAATGGTCAGAGGTAAGAATGTCTTAGCCAATTTTAAATTATAAAAACATAATATTATGCTTTTGTTTTAGATTGATGAAGATTTCATAGAAGATTTAGGTGACCAAAAAAGATAATTTATGAAAATTATAGTTTCTTAAGATCATTAATCATTTGTAAAATTAAATTTTATTTGCTACTCTCCTGTTTCTTTTACTGTTATATATACTTCAAATTGTTATACCATTTACCTGTTAAATCATTGCAGCCATCATGGAAAATCTGAAATATACTAATACAGATCAGATGTGACACTATTCACGAAAGCAGTTTTTATTTTAATTATTAATCTGCAAATCAGTTTCTTTTGAAAATGTGTTGTAAACAGTTGAGGTTTCAGAATTGTATCACTTTTCTTGCTTTTTTTATCTCATCTGTACCCTGTGGATGAATTGTGAGTTAGAGATCTGACATTTTATGTGAAGGTGGCGTAGCATCATACACACAAATAATTTTTTTAGAAACTTTTTTTGTTTTCAACATAAATGGTAAACTCAGTCTAAACCAGTGGTGTCCAAGTAAATCACCTAATATTTTTTTATTAATAAAAAAATTTATATGTATCTATATATTATTCACTCAGGTTCTTCTCCATTATCTTCTTCTAATTTTTCTTTGATAATATGAGGAAAATGTTTTGCAACTATTTCTAAAATTTCTTGGACTTGTTCTTCTGTCAACCTCTCTTCACTTTCTTCTACCATCTGCAAAAAAAATTATGCAAAAATATAAAAAATTAGACACAGTCACTGTTTCGGCACAAACAAAAGAAGTTGCTGTTGCATTTTTTCAGTTAATTGGATCACTAATATATCTAAACTATTGGTGTTAACTGAAACTATCACAGATTGATTTACATACTCTCAAAGATTTAATATATTCATCTAAATCATAAGAATTAAATGAGTGTGTAGATTTTTGTACAAAGCACTTACCAATTGGATTTCTAAAGCTGTAATTGGAGGTGAATTTATAATCATTAGTAGTTCAGTCTTATTAAGGTTAAAAGCAGCTAGATCTTTCATACAACTTCTTATGTTGTCCGAGTTTTGTTCATTAGAATGGGTATTCTCCAAATATCTAATCGTCTACAAATTCAAGCCACATTAACATTTTCTTACAATCGAGATTTTTAGTTTACCTCGTACGTGATTGTTGCAAGCTGTCCTTTATGTTTCTTTTTCCCATCTTTAATTTTTTGTAGATGTTTAAATACTTCGTAATTACTTAAGGATGCACAGTTACTGTTGACTCTGAAAAAAGATCGGTTATTACAATAATTTCTATTTTATATAAAAATATTACATTTCCATGATCAGTAAATATAAAATTAGAATTTGAAAATTTAAGACTGTAAGGAAAAGATCATAGATAAAGGATGCCTTACTTCAATACATCAAAAGATGATAGGTTTGGTTATATTCTTATTCTTTTTTTAAAAATTCCAGAGCCGCTCTGGCTCATTAAGCTGTTATGATTGTAAATTTCACATTGTTGTTTTTACTATTTACATTGCCTATAATCAATGCTATTTATAATGCACATTAGTCTATTTATTCAAATTCACGAATATAAAAATAATATTAGCTATTTTCAACTTGAAACATTTCTAAAAAGTTGGGCTGAAAACTAATCTTCGAAGTGGGCAACCAATTATACATGCGGTATTAAGTATTGCCTAAAACAGCACATTTTTAACACATAAAAATGGATCAGAGTTATTAAATACTGCTTAGAAAGATTGCTACCGAGTAGTTAATATAGGTTTTAAATATGTCTTTAGTTGTTAGCTGTATTGAAATTTGTGGGCTAGAAAGGAATAATTGATATTATTCATTTTTAGTGTATCTTATTTATACCACTAATTTTTCTGCAGAAAACTATAACGCATGTTTCAAGTAAATCATCCCAGATCAATGAAAAAATCCTAAATTATCCACTGTTGTAATAAAACTACATAAAATACAAAATGTAATAAACATTATACAAGCCATTTAACTATATAATAATTTCTTTTCCCAACTCTAAGTAATGTTGAATTATTTTTAAGCCTATGAACATCTAAATTTATAACTTCACTGGGATTATTTACTCTTTGTTGATTCATATAAAATCCTCCTGCTGTGATTATCCTAAGAGCATCATCTACAAAAAAATACAATGTAAATACATGAAAAAAACTGATTAATACAAGAAATTACCTTTTGTGGGAAAACACCCAGCTTTTAATGACAAATCTAATACACTCTGGCCCGCTTCTGACAATACTTCAACAATTGTTGCTCCATTGAACAATTGAGCTACCTCTTCAGAATTCATTTCACCTAAAGCTGCAATACTTCCCTCGTATAGTGCTTTGCTCGCTTTTTTGGCTCTTTCTAAACCTTCTTCGCCATGTACCAAAAGAGTTACCTAAAAACATTACACAGAAAGCATATGTGTTAAATATCTCATTGGAGTGTAAAAAAATATTTTAATAATATATTACCTGTTCTGCAAGTCTTCTTTGTGGTAACCTTTTCTCGGGCTTTTCTTTATGTTGTCTCATTAAGTCTGTTATAGTTCCGATTGGATCAAAAGTGAATAAATTAAGAAATTTTTCAACTTCAGAATCAGGCTGTCTCATCCAGAATTGATAGAATGTAAAGGGAGATGTTTTTTCATCAGAAAGCCAAACTGCATTACCAGCGGATTTTCCGAATTTATCACCAATTTCAGTCGTTATCAGAGGAAGTGTTAAGCCTACAAGAATAAATTTTTATTCAAAGAACAGTTTTAGTAAATTTCTTTCACATACCATATACAGCCTTTTTGCATGTTTTGCTTATTAACTCATGCCCTGACATAATATTTCCCATTTGATCATTACCTCCAATCTAAAATATCTGACTGTAATTATATGATTGAATCATTATGAATATGAATTAACACATGCATTATTTATATCAATAGTAGATTACATTATGTGTTTCATAAAAATAAGATCTCATTACTGGAACTTTACCTGAAACATGCAGTCATATGTCTTAAATAAATGCAACCAATCATATGCTTGGAACAACTGATAACTAAACTCTGTAAAACTCATTCCTGCTGGAGATTGCAGTCTTGTTTGAACACTTGTTCTGGATAACAATGTACCCATCCTTAGAAATCTTCCTGCTCCTCCAATGAGATCTACTGGATCCATTGTTTGGTACCAGCTAGCATTATTAAGTAACCTTTAAAAAATTGTTGTTATACTTAAGAAACATTTAGAAATGGTGAATACCTAACAGGTTTTAAGGGATCCTTGTCTTTCCATAAATATTTTTCATGATTTGTAAATACTGTACTAATATTTTTAGAAAGTCCATGAATGTTGTCGTCTATAAATCCTTTCAACAATTCTTCTCGTTCTGTGTTCCTTCCACTAGGGTCACCTATTTTACCAGTAGCACCTCCTATCTAAGGAAATATAGGTAGTTAAGCCTTTATAGTGATCAATTTGATAACTTACCAATGCAATAGGTTCATGACCTCCTCTTTGCCAATGTAATAAATTAACTAAAACCAATAAATTTCCAACATGTAAGCTGTTTGCTGTTGGGTCAAAGCCTGCGTATACTTTTTGTGATCGTGAATTCAGTAGGTCTGTGACAATATTTCTATAAAAGAACTTCAATTTAAAAAGAATTGCATGAATAATTAGTGAACTTACGCTGCATTGTCAGGAAAAATATCTTCAAACATACCCCGATCCTTTAGTTTCATTATATTACGATTTGAGTAATTTCTGTGGCAACATATTATGTTAGTTTTTCCATAATTGAATAAAAATTTTACAAACATTATGAATTTTTTCAAATTTTATCAATTTTAAAAATTGAAATTTTTTTGATTGGTTATCTTCTTCTACTTTTTGGATAATATATAACCCGAGGATAATTTGCCTAGTATAAAAAAAAACTTTAGTTTGTGATCTCAGTAAAAACCAGCCTAGATTCTAAAAAAAAAAAGAAGAATGTATTCTCAAATGTTGGAATTGAATACGATATTTCGAGACCGAGAATCAAATTTCATTTAATATTATAAATATAAATCATTTGCTGTTTTAGAGGAATTTAATGAATCGAATAATTTGACAAATGTAATATTTTTAACAAATTTGTATTAAAATTAAAAATTGACAGCTGACTTATTTTCTTAGGATGGTACAGTACAAACAAAAATAAATTTTTTCGCTATAAGTTGGTATTATACGATTTCGTCAAATCATCGTTTCAAATTTAAAATTTTCTATTGAAGATTGTTCTCAAGTTCCTGGTTTTATTATTTGAATAGTTGATGTATAATAAAAATATAATGTATTTTTGAAAATATCTAATTTTCATTCCATGTTATGTTTTAGTAACGACGACAGTAGTAATTAGTATCTGAAGACTGAAGAAATCAGAAATGGCAGTAACATCATTAACAGCACCCAGAACTGTAGTGAAGGAAGATGAGGTATTAAAATTTTTATGTATACATTGCATGAAATATATCATATATTTATTTTAGTCCGAGGAAGACAAAGAACTACAGAGTGAATTAAAACTTCTAGTTGACAAAATTACGGTAAGTAAGCAAAAATAATTTTACAACAAACATAAGATTTGTTCAACTACTTACTGTTTAGGGAAATGATCCTCAGTTAATACCGTCAGCGATAGAAATGATGAAGTATTTAATTCGTACATCTACTACCTCAATGACTTCTGTTCCGAAGCCGCTTAAATATTTAGCACCTTATTATGACTTGTTGAAGATCACGCATGGAAAACTCCAAAATGAACAGTTGGCTAAAAGTGTTGCTGATATAATATCTCTACTCGCTATGGGTACAGCCGGTGGGGAGGAGGCAAAAGCTAATAGAGATTGCTTAAAGTACTGCATCCAAGGTAATTACATTAATAAAATTTTCCCTCTCTAGTTCTATAAATTTATAGGTACAATGAAAAACATTGGAGACTGGGGACATGAGTACATTCGACAACTAGAGAAAGAAATCGTACAACAATGGACATTTAACTGCGAGAAAAGTTGTAAAATGTTAATGCCTCTTATTCACGACATCATGACGTTTAATTCTACGCACAACGCAGAAATTCAAGGCTGCGATCTATTGATGGAAATTGATCTTTTAAATATTTTACCGAACTACATGGCCAAAAACAATTATCAAAGGATTTGCATGTATCTTTCTTCGTGTGCTAAATACGTAGATGATATTGAAAGGTCTAAAATAATGAATTTAATATGTGACGAGTATATGAGATTCGAAGAATATGCTAAAGCTTTAATTACAGCTATTCAAATTGATAATTCTGATTTGGTTAAAAAAATACTAAATATTTGCAGTGACAAGTAAGTTATTTATTGACATATACTTATAAGGCGGATTCATTATAATTACATTTTAATTATATTGTAAACATTACAATTTCTGTTATTATTTTAAATATGCCGCTGATTTGACACCATACGTCTTATTCAGCAATGCGCAAACTCAAATGTACACCGTTGCGAAATAATAAAGAACTTTTTTTCAGAGTTGTTCTTTATCAACTAGCCTTCATATGTGCTCGTCATAATTATACCGTCGAAATTGAACCAAACTGTAACCATTACGATGAAATTATTGGTATTTTAAGTAACAGCCACTTGAGTAATTACTTTTTAACATTAGCTCGAGAGGTATGTATAAAGTGTTACCATTATAATAAAGGAAAGTATTATTGTCTATCGAAAAATGTGACTGTTTTTAGTTAGATATTCTTGAACCAAAATCACCACAAGATGTGTATAAGACGTGGTTAGAGCCAGTACCTCCTCGCATAACTATATTGGGTGAAAATTTGGACAGTGCCAAACAAAATTTGGCTTCTTCTTTCGTGAACGGTTTTGTTAATGCTGGCTTCGGTAGCGACAAACTTCTTACGGTTCAATCAGGTACCTCTATACACAGTTAACTAATTTAGAAACTTTTTGAACTCACCTGTCGTTATATTTTAAAGGTAATAAATGGATCTATCGCAATAAAGAACATGGAATGTTGAGTGCAACAGCTTCTCTGGGTCTCCTTCATTTATGGGACGTCGATGGTGGATTAACACCCATCGATAGATATTTATACTCTACCGATGATTACATCAAATCTGGTGCTTTGCTCGCGCTGGGTATTGTTAACTGTAGAGTTCGAAATGAATGCGATCCTGCATTAGCTTTGCTCGGAGATTATGTTGCTGCTGATAATGAAACTCTTCAAGTTGGTGCACTTATGGGAATAGCGCTAGCGTATGCAGGTAATATTATGTACCTACCTATAATTTGAAGTTGTTTTTGTGCCAGTTTATAAAAAATCCTTAGTAGTAATAAGCAGTAAGTACCTAGTTTATAAAAGTCGCAAGACCTAACCTTGAAATTCCGTAACTTTTACATGTTTTATGACTTTTACCACCGACATAAACACACACGTGTGTCGTATATACAGGGGTTGCGCGAATTTATATCTTCATAGCTTGTTGATTTATAAATGGAGTGTTTGATACGGGGGCTGCTGAAAATGTAGTATTCTTGTTTATGTACTGCTTTTACGCTTTGGGACTTTCTTGAACTTTAGTCACTGTTAATTTTAGGTTCGCATCGAGAAGATGTAATAGAACTGTTGTTACCCTTAGTCTCCACTGCCAAGTCTCTGGAAGTTATTGGAATAGCTTGTCTAGCTCTAGGATTTGTTTCTATCGGCAAATCAGACAACGAGATACCTTCTGCGATCATACTTAAAATTATTGAAATGAATAATACGGATCTGTTGAAATCGGCATTTATGCGGTTAGTCGGATTGGGTTTGTCGTTGTGTTATTTCGGAGCTAGAGAGGGTATTGAAGTAACTACCGAAGCTTTGAATGTTATGGAAGAACCTTTTAAAACTTGCGTACAAACCATGTTATTGATGTGCGCTTATGCTGGTACCGGTGATGTACTAATTATACAAGAATTGTTGCATATTGTTGGTAAGTGTAAACCAATATAAACTTTTTCCACATTTGTATCAAACTTTTTGCGACACACTGTGAAAGATTTTAATTGTTTTTCACCATGGTCTGTTATTTACCTGACAGATTCACAGTATAAAGAGACAGAGGTATGTCACTCCGGAGTGTACCATTCTGAGCATGTTCCATTTTTCGCCATTTTAAATTAGGGAACGCATGTGAATGTATTAGTAAATGTGTGTTTTTTATATTATGTACCTATATATAAATAAAGATGCAATTTTGTTAATTTAATGAATTATTTTTTCAAACAATTAAACTTAAGTTTAATTTTTTTTATAAATATTCATTTAAAAAATATGCCATACCGCTAATTGGCTCTTAAACCAGCATGGCTGATTTTGGTCGGACTATATGCGCAATCATACGTGTCCTCTTTATACTATGGTCCGACCAATGACGTTTGTTCAGACCATAGAGAAATAAATGAGTCGATTAAATAAGAATTAGGCAATCCAATGACCTGTCAAATAAAATTCAATATAGCGACACAGGGCAAACAAATGTGATTTAATACATTGTAGACCGTAGATTTTGGTATACATAAGTGTTTATTTTGGAGAAAGGTGCTTTTATTCTTTGGTGTCTCTATACTAATAATATACAATAAAAAGTTCAGTTTTATAAAACTTTTAAGCTGGGTATATCAATTTAGGACCAACTTTTGGTTGTGTACCTATATAAGAACATTATTTTTTTGTTAGTGGTTTTTAGACTATCAAGAATTATTATTTAATATTTACGGGTAAGTACACACTGACTAAAACATATACAATATTATAATGAAAGTGAAACTTTTATGAAATTGTTGGCATTGCTTGAATTGGAAGATATCACCTGCAGTATTTAACTTTTATGCTTACGGATTTCAGGAGTGAAACACCTACTTCAAAATGCCAACAATTTGTATTGTAGTCGGTTGTTGGGGCCGTTCAAACCGATACCAAGTAAGCTTTTTTAAGGTCCCAGCTGTTTTGAAGAACACATTTTTGGTGCACAAGAATGAATTAAGAAGCGTAGAGAAATGTGGTTAGCAGCAATCAATAGAGATGATTTAACTGAATCAAAAATCAAATATCAGGCTTTATGTAGCAGGCATTTTGTTCAGTTTTGTTCAATAACAATATTTATAAAAATTAAGAAAAGTGATATATTCTAAATAAAAAGTAACTACTAATCAAATGAACAATATACCAAACACTAATAAAATATACTTAATTGAAGCAAAACATACTATTAAATTCGACTAAAACGTCTCGAGCACTGTTTATGACTGAATAGACAATACAATACTAACCTATATGTCTAAATTGTTTGCCCTGCACGACCATATTAGGTCACGTGATATGGATTGCCTAATAGATAAATTCCAAAATGACAACGACTAACCTCAAATTAAAATATAATAACATTTTTTCGTGTAGTGGGAGGCAGGGTTTGTTAGTTCTGTTACTTGCTGTGAAGCGCCATGCGCTACAGGCTGCGCACAAACTTTGATCCAGCTCTTTGCTTCTTCCATATGTTTTAAAACTCTTATTTATTTCTCTATGGGTCAGACTGGTGAGTCTTTGACGAATAAGCATGCGCACCTTAAGCGAGTGATTTTCAACCTTAAGTCCATTTTCCACGGTGCGAGTTGACGCAGCAACTCGCATGAATTAGAACTTGCTCTATTTTCGAGCGAGAAGTCGCTGCGACTTGCTAACTTTTCTGGTGGATTTTGTCGCACCAACCCAAAATTTATATTGGCTGCTCCGCTCCAACATTGCTGTCACTGTCAATCAAGTTGGCAACACTTTGCGAACGCTCTAAACTTGAAGTGCGCATGTCACCACAGAAATAAATTGATTCAACTCTGTGGTAATCAAAAACATTAAGACCAAATTCTCTTCACTTTCAATTATTTTGAAATATTCATATTATAGGAGAAAAAGTAGACATACCGGAAAAAGAGAAAAAAGAAAAGATCGAAAAGAAAGATAAAAAAGAAAAGAGAAATAGTTTTACTAAAATAAAACTTCCGAAAAAAACCGAATGGGATTACACTATGGGACAAGCAATGGCTAGTTTAGCTGTAGCTGTTGTAGCTATGGGAGAAGATATTGGTAAGACTCTTAATTAGGAATATATTTATCGAAAACAAGTTTTATTTTGTCGGATATATCTTCTTCATTCCATAAATTTGACGTATCTGTAATGCCTTTTAGGTGTCGAAATGATCCACAGAACATTCGGCCAAGTTGCCCGGTACGGCGAACCTTCGGTTCGAAAAGCAGTTCCTCTAGCAATGTCCCTATCGTCCGTATCAAATCCTCAGCTAAATATAATCGATGTATTGACAAAATATTCTCACGATGCAGACGAAGATGTAGCAGTCAACTCTATTTTCGGCTTGGGTATTATCGGAGCCGGTTCGAATAACGCCCGTTTGGCAGCGAGTTTAAGACAACTCGCCGTTTTCCACAATAAGAATCCTTCGGAATTGTTCATGGTGCGTGTTGCTCAAGGTTTAGTACACATGGGTAAAGGCACGTTGACGTTCGATCCGTTACACACCGATAGAATGTTGATGGATCCTGTAGGGCTAGTAGGTGAGTCTGTGATGCATTTTGGACCAATATAATATGAATATTTAAAATAGGAATTCCCTTGATCTGATTTCAACAAAACGTTCGAACATTTCATTATTATATAAATATAAATAAAGAAGGTTATTGTCAAGTTCAAGCGTGGTGCAAGACAACAACAATTATATGTTCATCTGTTTTGCTCGAACTCCAGTAATATAAATATACTTTCAGTATCTGTAAGAATTTGAAGGGTGGGTGACCCCCACAGCACTTAGGCCACAATTGGCCCATTGTGCATCCTTCCAAGGTTCAGACTTCCTTCTGGCTCGTCATCCAGCCTACTTGTTTGAAGTAGGCGATAACGTCGCCGGAAGTAAGCTCCCTCATGCTGGCATGTGTTAGCCTGTACTCGCCGAATACGGAAAACCTAAATTGAGAGAGTGTCGGACATTCACAAAGAATGTGTTCGACAGTCTCATCTTCCTGTTCACATCCTCTACAAAGTGAAGTGTCAGGCAGACCCAGTGTGTAGAGGTGTTTTCTAAGGTGGCAGTGACCGGTCAGAATACCCGTGGCTGTCCGAAGGTTCTGTCTGTTCATAGTCACGTATTTTTTGGCCACTTTCCTGCCCGGATACTGCAGCAGTTCCTTCGCAAGCCTGCAACCTTCTGCATCGTCCCATCTACACTTAAACTTTTCAAGGGAGTGTTCCTTTATTAGTTCAATCATAGCCGACGCCGATAGACCAATGACAGTGCCAGGTCCCAAGAGTTTTTGGGAGGCTGCTTTCCTGACTAGTGAGTCGGCAATGTGATTACCTTTCGATTTACTGTGCCCGTTGATCCAGCCTAGAGTGACTTCGTTGTTGCTACAGGCTTCGATCAGGGACAGGTGACACTCTAGTACTAGGCCTGATGTGATACGTGGTCTGTTCAGGGCTAGTAGTGCTTGTCTACTATCCGTAAGGATGTGAATTTTATTACCTGTGTTTCTTTTGGTAATCTCTTTTGCGGCGATGTAGATAGCAGTGAGCTCTGTTTGAGCAATGCTGACATTACAGCCCATCGCCCATTTGATGTTTAGATTCAGAGATCTGGAGTAAATTCCACATCCTGAGCCCATATTGGTTTTAGAGCCATCCGTGAAGATGCGGAGCGCGCCTTCTTCTGATGTGTCTTGTGTGTTATATTTAATGATTACCTTGTAGGGCCTGTGGAAGGCATATTGTGGTGAGATTGCGTCCGTATTTGCCTGCAGCAGTGGGACCTCATTGAGTGCCTCACGCCATAGGTTACGTCTCAATCTACCAGATCCTACGTCAGGTTGTATACCGGTAGAGCGTAAGCGTGTCATGGTCATCAAAATAACCTCC
>CAJUYI010002689.1:15482-32524 GCA_910591695.1 Galerucella pusilla | reverse complement strand
TGAATTAAAAAAAGAATGAATAATATACCACAAGGAACATACAGAAGATAAAAAGAGTTTTCTATGACGGTTTTCTGATGTCTTACAGATAGAAGTCTGCAACAAATTTTGTCGATGACTTTTCTCTCTCACTTGTCAGTGCACATTCCGAGAGTAGCAAACTTCCATATTCTAGAGTAAAACAGCTAGCTCGCCGCCCCTCAACCAGTAATCGGCCTCTCGCCTCTGTGCCCTTTGCCCACAATTTTTATGAGTGAAAAGAGCGAAATTGTAAAAAATATGCCCCTCTTCTCACTATCAACCCATACATGCCAGTCTTACTACTGGTTGGAGACTACGAACTGGACGGTTTGTATATAATTTTTCGATTTTTATTCGAATATAATGAATAATTTAGTGAATAGCCCATTACCCCGCCCATACATGATTGGGCTTCGATTAGCTCAAAAATATACCGAAAAATTATTTTACGTGCAATAAATATGGCAATTGTTGAGGCAAGGGCGGCAAAAACTATTCAGCCTATACCTTGAAAATTTGTAAATCCTTCACTGTGTCTACAGTAGAAACTTTACGGTCACGTGAAAAGTAAGAAAACTGCAATTAGCGTAAAATATATTAAATTTATATCAATGGTACATAATAAATAAATTTATCTAAATGTGACAAAATTAAATCACTTTTCATCATCAATGTATTTGATTTAATTTTTAGTTTTTAAATAAAAAGTCTTCAAGGTCAGCTTTTCAATAGAAAATTCTTAGTTTTCCAGATACAGAGTATTATAGTTTTCTGTACATAAAAAAAAGGAAAGTCGAATAGACCGTTTTAACAGAGGACATCTTGTGGTTGCAGCGACCGCTCTTCACCTATCGCTTTTAGAAGCACTAATAGACGCTAACTGTAATTTCAAAAGGGAAACTAACTTATAGCTTGGACAGGTGTACCTAAGATTACGGCAACGTAATCTTGTTAATCTACCAATTATGTGGTTAATATGTATTATTTTCTCTACGATTTTAGCCATTTAGCGTTATTTGGTCTGTTGTATTTTTGATATATGTGATTATATTTTGTTTAAAATTGTATTGCTTATTGTTGTAACCATTTTATTGTTCTTTATCCAGTGTTTACTGTTTAGTGTTTTTCTATATTTTTTCAATATACAGCAGCTCAAGTACAATATTTGCCAGCTTTGTATTGTTTATCAAGTACTAAACACAAAAGGTGATGTGATATTTTGAAAATAATCACAAAGTTGCTGTCCAGGCTTTAACTTACAGTTTGCTTTTAAAATTAAATTAGCTTCTATTAGTTCCTATATAAACCTATAGGTGGCCAACCGTCGTCGCAGCCACAAGATGTTTTTCGTTAAAACGGTCTATTGGACTTTTTTTAACCTCTGTGGAAAACATTAAATATTTTCAAATTAAAAAGTATTACTAACTAACAATTTTATTTACGGTTCACTGGGAAAAGTTTCTGAAAAATAAACATTTTCAATAAAGCTGAAAAATTATTTAAAAAAAGTTAGTTTTTGGTTGAAACAATAACTTCAATTGTTTTTAAACAAATATTATCTCAGCAAAGTCAATGTCATTAAATAATTAAACTATACACTTGTGGTTCGTTCATCGGAACAAACAATCAAAATCAAAAATTGACTTTTAAAAAACCAAAGTAGAATTATTTTCTACGACACATATTACTAAAATCACAGTTATTAATACTTGAAAAATAATAATCCCTAACAGTTTTCAAATCGCACAGATCAGTGTCTGGACATGCAGGTAACCTTACAATATTTTCTTGGTGCATAGTAAGAAGCTTAGTATCTCGTCCACATCTAAAACAAAATCAAATAATTAAAAAAATACATTTCTTAATTCCGATTTTAAGGGTGAATTTTATAAAAGTGCTAGTAGAGGTCCAGCTTGTCAACTAATAGTTGAAAGCAAACTGACATTTAACTATAAATGAGTTTTATACAGTTGACAACGACGCTCAAATGTTGGAGACTTAAACGTCAAACAATAACCAATCAGAAAGCTTAGGTCCCATGGCACAGCATGGTGTTTACTGTCAAACTGGGTCTGACCAGTGAATTAGTGTGTGTCAGAAATTTAGAAGGTTATACGATGTTAATTTGGCGTTTGATTTCAACTGGTTCGTCTGCGAGTGACGAGTGATTATTCATTATGACAAAAAATAGGAAAACCCGCGTGTTTTCACTACTTCAAATTAGGTTATTGCTCATGTTATACTGAATTAGTTATTATAGAGCAACGGAGGAATGAATGAACAAAGTTGATGGTGGTAAGAACTAAACTAAGAATATAATGCGCCTGCCCTAATTGTTATATGAAGTTTTGGGATTGGGAAAGTCTTACAGATATCTTTAACTATTACACAATTGTGTGCTGAAGCCGAAGAGCAAACATGAAGTTATAAAATGTTATATCAATTTTGACTAAAGGTTAACTAGTAACTGACAGTCAACTGCTCATTAATATAAAACCGGTCCTTAATTGCGAAAATAGTTCAAAGGTCCATGTGTATCCTTCGAAAAGTAGGATATTATCCTTAAAACTTACTCAAACGCGATAAACGCTAAATTGGTTCCGAAAGCATCGATAAGACCAGTTTTGAATTTCCTTCCAGAGGCAGTGTCAAAATTTTTGGCTGTCAAATGTTCTTCATCCTTATATAAACCCAGAAAAGACAAAAATTTTAATATGGTTCCGGAATGGGTGAAGTAAGCATTGACTCTCGGGAAACGATTTTTACTGAAAATAAAACATTATTTGTGATTATCAATTATCAAATATACAATTTCTATGTCACAAAAGTATGAGACAGTACTGAGAGTTGGAGAAATCAACTTACGATTCCACAAAGTTAAGCATATCTTTAAATGCTGGACATGCCTGTTTGTAATTTAGTTCATGACCGTATCCATCTTGCCAATAACTTTTCAAATCTTGACCATATTCAAGTACCTAAAAATTAGATAAAGTTTTAGGAATTTCTTGAAACAAACATAAAAATTCCCTTCAAATTGTGCAAAAGTGGAATACCAATATAATCAATTCCCACACTAACTCATTGAAAACTCTTATAGAAAAATTAATTGTTTTCATACTTACTACGTCGATTCTAAAAACTTTTAATCAACAATGACCACCAGAAATATAATAATATTTGCATGTGAATTATAAAAATTGCAATTTTATGTTTAAAGATCATAAAATGAATGATGTCTCACAGTAAACCGAATCGTGTCCGAACCGTGCATTTATGAAGGCACTGCCAATCTTTTTCAGGTCAAGCTAGCTCCGTTACTACAAGTATAAATGTGCTCCCCTGGGGTGCGATTTTCGAGTTCTCACGAATGTTATTCGTGTACGGTTATTTCCACATCAATTTCTTCGTATACGGTGCTAAATGTGTATTTTTCAACACCGTTCGAATAAACGTTCGTACACGAAGAATTTAGCAGCCGGCAACACCGCATAATCGTATGGTCTTGTCATTTGTGACATTTGAGAATCAAAGAATATACCTTGTCTATGCAGCTCTAATAGTTCTATGCAAAGAATATACCAAAAGTTTTCTATCTATGCTCAAGGCTGAGATTCTTGTTGAAGCAGAGATATGTGGCTGAAATATGTTTATCACTTCAAAAGCGACAGGTTTTGTGAGTCTATAAAGTTTCACAAATTGCCTTTCTGAATATTTCTCAGAAGGATCAATAAATGGGTTTAAGATCCTAGGAGATCTATCTGCTAACTCCTCCGCTTCTTGTATAACGTTTATGAAGTTTAAATGAACTAAATCATCAAAACCTGCCATATTACAACTGATTATATCATTAAATTTATTATTCAAATTAATGACATACCAAATACAAATATTTTCAAATGTAGGTTATGTAAATTTACTCTTTCCGTACACGAAAACATTTATTCGAATGGAATAAACCCACTCGAAACAAGCCATACGAAAGTGTTCGTATACGATTACCCTTTGAGCATGTCGAAAATTAGGTTATTTAAATTTCATACGAAAATGGTCATTTTTCGTATACGATTCACTCCCGAATGGTTTCGAAAATCGCACCCCTGGCACAGACTGCAGTAAGTAGTGAACCTATAAATTATAGTTGACGCCAGAAAACACGATCCTCGTTTTTTCACATACTTCGAGGTCCGGCTGGGCTCGGACAAGGTCACGTTGTGGCGTGAATCATCCTTAAATATCACGCGCAATAATCAACTGACAATTGACATACTCAGGCCGAAACTATGACCTTTTTACTTGTGTGAAAGTAAACAATTGTATATTTTCTAGTAAAAAATAACCATTATGGTTGTAAATAAAATAATTTGTGTTGTTGATACGATATTTTGCTTGGATAATATGGGAATTATAATTGTTACCTTCAAATTGTCCGAACTAAAGAATGCACACCAAGGTGATTTACTCTTTTTATTCCATGCAGTTTCAAAAGCACACATTTTATAAATTAGAACTACATCCTCTGAAACAAATAAAAATTTTGCATTTATGAAATTATATAGTAGAAGATAGAATCAGGTATTATTTTTGTAATACATTTTTTAATCCTCGTCGATTAGGAGATTTAATGTATTTGTCCACGACCACCTAATAATAAGTCAATATTTTACCTCCTAACTAAAGGTATATGGTACCCATATATCAACTGTCGTGAATTATGGTTCATAATACACTGTAGTGTATTATGGTTCATAATTCACGACTAGAGATGGGGGTACAATATAAAATAAACTATTAAATCTGTGTATTTTGTTCAGGAAATTTGTATTGATACTTTTCATAACGATATTTTCTAATATTAAGTATTTTAAAACAATATATTTATAACGGTACGTTGTATTGATACTTTCTACAGTATCGCCCATCTCTATATATGTCAAATTATTTGAAGTAGGTGCCACAACATTTTGAGGTTAGTAATATGCCAAATCGCTACTGACTTTTATTTATTAATAAATAAATTAAGTGTCGTGGACAAAGTATAGTATTCTACTCGCAATTTATGGCCATAATTCACTTGGGTGACTTGCGCCCCTCGCCTGCGGCTCGTGACGCAAACGTCACCCATCGTGAATTATGGCTATCATAAATTGCTCGTTTAATAATATACTATTTTCCGTCGACCGTGTATTAACATATGCTATTAACGTGCTCATAATTAGACAAAATCATACATTAACGACCCCTATTAATGCATTATTTACATTAATCAATGATTTCTCTGTAGGCAACCCAACGCACATCTTATACTTGTATATTATTTATATTGAGGATACCTGTGGTGTAGGCAACCAAACATACATCTCAATGTCATCATATTAAAATAACTGAGCAAATATTGACAATGAGGAATTCTTTGACAATAAAAAATAGTTAAAGCTTATAAAACAAACTCATAATATCATAATCCAAGTGATTTAAATTTAAATATTTGCAAGAACCTCTACAGTATAGATAGTTGTATGTTCATAGTTTTGTTTGCATGAATCCTTATACTTATGTAGTTTTAATGATTTAAATTTGACAGAAGATAATACGTATTAACTAAGTTTTTACAATGGTATTTATTAAGTATTATGTAAATATCTTACCTGTGCTTAATAAATTATCATCAATTTGTAATCTTTCATTAACATTCTTCACTAACAAATTTAATTCATCACCATTTTCAAATATTGTAACTTCTCTTAAAGCTGCAGGATTATTTTTAATTTCAAATTTCCATCTATCACATAATTTATAAAACTGAAATAACAATATAATTACACATATAATATATATTATATAACTATGTATTTTATTCGTACTGAATCAAAGAGTATTTATCAATATTTTTTCTTCTAAATTTTATATACTTACTCTCAAAATTGGATCCTTTTTTAAAGGTTCTGGGAACCAAACGTCTTTAGCAGTAGCTTTACCAAACAGACCAGCTGCAAAATAATAAGCACTTCTTTGTGTTCTTTGTGAATAAGTGTATTTAAACTGGAATTAAAAAAAAAACAAGTAAATAATTGTCGAGATACTTCACAATAAAATAAGGCAGATAATTATTGCACAAACAAACTGTGAGAAAGAAAAGATGATGAATCACAAATATGAAAGATTAGCTAAAATTTAACTAACAATCAATTTAAGCACATGAAGAAAGTTTGTTTCAATACAAGTATGTGACAGAATCCAAATTATAGGATATTAAAAAACCACACTGTATATTACCTACAATACAAAACTTTTGTTTATAAATGGATTTAATTGCTAACTACAAAATATAGAACCTAAAAATATTGTGGTAATCAGTACTACCCTGTGTATATTACATATCGAATGAAATTTCATGAGTCATATAATTATTTACTCAACTTCCTCACCTTTTTTCAATTACATTTTTTAAAAACAGCAATATCTAAAGCAGTGCAAATTAGAACAGCCGAAGTGAGTTATTTCAGTAAGCTGCAGTTGAAATATATACAAAGAAGAAGACTGTAGTATTGTACAACCTTATAAGAAGTGTTACTGTAGACTTCATCGAACAGGGTAGGAAATCTGCTTTGCATTCTTTCAGCTAATATTAACATTTCCTCTTCTCCTTCATGAGTTAATTTATTTTTTTCATCGGGTTCTAAAGTAGTTTTCCATTTGCGGAGTAAATCCAAATCTCTATTTTTCACATACTCTAAAAAATCCTTATTTATAAGATGGACATATTTGGTTGTTTTTTCGTTATAGCCTATCTTTTCGGATGGTATGTTATTTAATGTAGCTTAAAAGTTTGCCCAATATAATATATTTTTTAAATGGCTTAAAACTGTAATTGAAATTCAAGTTAGTTACCATTGGGTAAAGCTGTGTTCTCAAGGACCAAGTCTCTAATCTCAGGTAAACGGTTATTCATTTGCTCTATAAGAGAGTATTTTGGATTTCTTGTTCCATGCCTAGCTAGTAACCAAATTTTTTTTGGAGTGCAGCCTATAGTATAGAGAAAAGTATATACATAAGTTACTTTATAGATAATTTTCAGTTCCCTATAATTATGAATTATTTTGCTTATATTGTGCTCGATGCAGGTAGGTGGATCCAAGCATTACATTATCATTTGTTTGAAACGTATTTTTAAAACTATGTAAGATATTTAAAAATAATTAAACTATTCTTTTGACAATATCCAATATCTATTACTGAAGCAGATACACAAGACAAATAATACTCAAATAATTTTTCAACAACAGTGAATCAAAGTAGAAAAGACTAAGTAAAAATTTTGCACCTCTTGAAATAATTTATTTTAACAGGTGTTGAAAGCATCGCTTAATTTATTGAGTGGGAAGTTTTTATTATATTCAATATTTTTCATAATGTAGGTAAATTATTTGTTACCAAAGAATTAGGTTCAATAGTAATTTTCATGAGGTTATTTTGTTATAGTTGCTGGACAATAATCCATTTCAAGGTAAAAAATTACTCGTGCTGAAATAAAAATCTTCACATAGTAACTATACTCATCATTAAACATAATTTGTAGAAATGGTTTATTCTGTACAACTTAACTACATTTGATTTACATATAATTGGCTTGAACGATACAATTATCCTCAAAAAACAGTGTTTAACTTTTATAATGCTAGTTAACAATTCTTAGTAGGTACCTACTTTTGTTTTTAAAAATGTTAATATTATCACTTACCTCGAAAATCTATTCTATCAAAACTTTTGTTGGACACTATCCTATATGGAGTCATTTTTCCAAGATTATTTTCAAAATGATATCCATAATTAGTACACTCTGTTGAAAAGTGTATAAGAAAGCATATTAATAATGGAACTGTAAATTGCAGTGCACCGCCCATGATTCTGCTTTAAATGAAACTGTAAATTTGCAGTTTATTCATTACTTATACCTTTTTCAAGTGATAAATTTCAATAATATTAACGGGGTTTGACCGAATTCTAAAAGAGGTTAACTAACTGTATACCCGCATCAGTTTGGGTCATGTCTTGATACCGACGATTTGTAATAAAATAAACCAGTATATAATTTATTGCACAACAATTTTGAAACTTTTTTAATAATGGAATAAAGAACAATAAACAATGAAATTTTATCAGTAATTTTTCTATTTTGATTCACTGGAACTAATTTGAATTAAAGACCAAGGTCATGAATGACACTAGTGACAGTAGTTCAAATGAAATGAAAGTGCATACGAGGGTGATGACAAAAGTTTTGAAATAGTTCAGGAGCAGATATTTTTATTTAAATTTACAAACATGCTGGTAGATTATTGCGTTGTAAGTTGTAATATGATTCTGATCATTTCAAAATGGATGGCGAAAAACCATCGTAACTTATTTTTTACAAGGAAGATGCAAGCAAAAATTAAAACTTACATTAATTTAAATATAAAACTAGGAAGATAGAACCATATAATGTAATGTAGATGTTCACTGAGCTCTTGTGTAATAAGTTCCAAAATGGTGTGGGAATGCCTAGACAAACTGAATGAACTAAGCGAGAACAGCATAGTCACCTTACTATGGATTCCAGGATACACTGGAATAGAAGGAAATGAAATAGCAGATGAACTAGCAAAGAGGGGGACTGAAATACCTTTCTGGGGACCTGAACCCTTTTGCGGAATCAGCCCCAATGTAATATTGGAAGAAATAAGTAAAGCCGAGAAAAAGAGAAGATCTGACCATTGGAAAGATCTAGTAGGGCTTATACAATCAAAGACTCTTCTGGGTGACTACAACCTGTTGAGATCAAAAGAATGCATAAGTCAAAGTAAAACTGCGCTAAGAGTTTTAACAGGGATCCTAACGGGACATTGTCGCCTGAATGGGCACCTGAAAAAGCTCAAAATAGTAGAGGAAGAAGAATGCAGATTTTGTGGAATGGAAGAAGAAACCTCCATCCACATACTGCAGAGCACTTCAGAATCCTAGAACACAGCACCTAGGAGATTACTCGATAGAAGAGGAACATTTGCCCAAGTTGAAGCCTGCAGACATCCTAAAATTCCTCCGGGAAATAGGACTAAAGGAACTACTAGTTTCTGAGACTCTCCTCAGAAACTGAGTAGAAGTGAGGGGGCACCATAGATCTTTTAGGTCTAAGTGAATGTCACCCCAAAACACACACATACATACATGTTCATGCAAGAAACGAAGAAATTCAGATTTAAATTGAAAGAAAGAAATATGGCCAGCTTTCTTTTTTACGTTTTATTATAAAAATTGCGTAAAGCAAATTTAAAATCAAACGGTGATCAGTGAAGAAAAATATTTAATAAGGCTTGTAAAAAATATTGTTCTCAGTTGATCAAAAGCACATTAAAAATCATTTTTTCACTAACCCGACGCTCATACCTCGATTTTTAATAAATATTTACCCATTTATGTTGCATGTTTTACATTCCATCAAAATCATCAAGGTTATATGTAATATAGACGTATTATTAAAAAAAGTATGTGCATTTGTGTAGGGTACGAAGTCTAACGAATCCTTATTTATCAAAAATATGCTTCAATCTACGTTGGGTAAATGGAAAAAAGTTTAATTTAACATGTTTCATGCAGCGGTATTGCGTAAATATATTATATAAATTGTATCAGTTATAGCGCGATATTATTAGCTTCCGACGGGGAATTCGTAAAGTGAGTGCTTTTTTAAATAAAATTATACTGGTAAATAAGATTACAGTTATTAGGTATCATTTTCTAAATTTAAAATAAAATAATATTACATAATATGCATATTTTATTGAGTATTTGTTTAAATTTTCTGTTTTTTATAAAAAATTAAGTAAAAAATTTGCAAAGCAAAGCAAAAAAAGTATTACTTATATTTATTTTTAAAGTTATATCTTCGTGAATTTTGAATATTTGAAACGTAATATTTTGTTTACAGGCTGTTTCACGAGGAGCTTCTTACACTATCTATTCAAATATATTGTGTGTTATCTGATATTAGATATATTATTTTCTTACTTGCTCATTCCGTGCGCAAAACTTCTACTCCTACCAATTTATGGATTAAAGTGGAAACTTGAATTCGATTAGTCCTTAAACGAAGTTTGGCTTTTATAAATTATCTTATATTCACTTTTTTAAAGGTTTTCCTGTCGAAAATACGCAGTTAGTAATAATAAAATATAAATAAATTGCATTCTAAAGCTACAAGTCCCTAGCATGTCCACAATCTAGTCGTCTAGACTGGCTTCCAAATTATCTTGGTAAGTATTGATAGTATTGGTAGTACCTATGTAATATCAGCTCCCTACCCAAGAATTAGGAAATGGCAAAAGCAAACCGTTTGTATTTTTGAGATTAGATTGATTTTGTGATTACATTGTTAAAAGTTATTGTGTTTTAATATTCATGATAAAAAATAAATCCTACTATTAAACATAGGTAGTTATACTTCTAGATAATCTGAAAGATTTTACGACACACTCCTCGATATTTTGTTTAATCTTGCATTAATCGCTCCGGAAAAAGTTCATTTCCATAAAAAATATTGGAGAAAAACAAATTTTATGAAATGACAATTCCATCGATGGCGAAGAATGTAGGAAGAAAAAAATCCTTCATTATTGTTTCTGTTGTACTCTATTTTAATGTATTTTAATAAGGTTGAGCTCATTCCCAAATATAATAAAAATATATCCATGCGTCTTGAAGATGAAACAAGTTTAAGATTTATACATAAAACTAAATCTGAAAATAGAGCCATATTTTATCAAACCGTTTTGTCTTCCACTTCATATTAAATGCTAAGAACTTTATTGTAAAATATTCACAATTGTTTGAATTATAAATTTCGGTTATCATTTCAATGGCTTAGCAATCAAAATACAAATCTAAAATCCGTGTGTTGTGCAGAAAACGCTTGTTTATTTCAGGGTGACTGTAACCTCTGGGCTTGCCCTATATATGTATCTACCTATTTTTTTAATACAAACCATTTTAGCGGTGGGTATGGCGTGTACGGTTCTTCAAAAATGTTAGTCAAAAATCCGAAAAAAAAACATTTACTCGAGCGCGTCATATTTTCGGAACAAGGAAGCTCCCTTTAAAAAAAATGACGATTTCGGCGTGACGACAAATTTTTGAAAACGCAAAAAAAGTTCTTTTGAAATACTCGAGCGCGTCATAGGGGAGTTTTATCTCGGTATCCTGAAAGCATATATTTTCTTAATCTGACAAAAATGTTGGTGGGTTCTCTTAATCTGACCGAAAAGGGCTGTATTATATGTTTATGGCACATTCCTCTTTTTTGCTGCAATTCTTCACTTCGTTTTGCTTACGGTACGTCCAAAAAATAATTTGAGGATCAACAGGCTATTGTGTAATATAAATAAATGAAACTGTACATGTTAATAATACTTTTTTCAAGTTATGAAATCAAACAATTTTATTTTGTAAAATCTACATTGTAATTAAACATAAAGTGACGCGTTTCGCTAACACTTTCGCTAACGTTTGAAAAAGCTACTGTGTTAGCGAAACGCGTCACTTTATGTTTAATTACAATGTAGATTTTACAAAATAAAATTGTTTGATTTCATAACTTACTATGGATCTACATCAAGTAAAAGCCTCATCTATTCAATACTTTTTTCTACTACCGTGTGTAAAGTACGTACTTTAGACACATTTTCGAGTGCGTAAAGAGTTTTACTTTACGCACTAGTGCGTAAAGAAAAAATTCCAATATGTATGTAGTTATAGATATCTAGTCTTATAAAAATATATAAAATATATTAAATCTAAGTTTTTTTCATAAATTAGAGATAGAAACCTATAGAATTCGGTGAAGTAACCTACTATTATAATTATTGTTTAATAATTATTGAGTACTGGACATAATTCGGTAAATAGGCATAAGTTGGCGGTGAGTGACTGACATTTCTTTGTGAATTGAATCTGACATTTAAAATTTAAATTGAGATCTTCCGACTATACCTAGGGTAAGCAATTGTATTTTATATTTGAGAATTGAATACTTTTAGAAAACTATGTTATTTTAGATTATTATGAAAATAAAGATGGATTCCTCTGACGATCTCTCAGATTACTTGGCAAATACACCACCAAATATATTAGATGTGGCACAAAATGCTGCGAATGATTTAATGCCCCAAAAATCCATGAGTATTTACGAAAAAAATACAATATTTTTGAAGAATGGTGTAGGAAGAATAAGATAACAAAATACTCCGAAAATGTCCCAGTGGCATATTTTTCAAGCGAATTGAAAAACTACAAAGCATCCACAACATGGTCAATATTTTCAATGTTGAAGACTACTTTAAAAATCAAAGACAATATTGATATTTCTAAATTTTATAAATTAGTTGCTCTTATTAAAAATAAAAGCAAAGGTTTTGAAGTTAAAAAATCTAAAATTTTGGAAAAAAATCACTTGGTAACATTTCTTGAGACGGCTCCTGATTCGACATTTCTAATGATTAACTCCTTAGAGCAGGCTGAAGGATTAAAATTTAATAACTGCACAAGTTGCACTTTTAATATTCATATTATTAATAATTGAATTCGTATGTTGTTTTGTTAATTTGTTCATATTTTTATTATAATTTCCAAATCATTTATAATATATCTTATTAGAAATTAATAATAGCGTTAAATATTCTTCTAAAGAAAAATTTAACTTACTTTACGCACTAGTTCGTAAAGAAAATTACTATTAAACTTTTGTATTTTAATCAAATATTCGCTAGTAGAAAAAATATTGTATGTAATTCGTGTGTAAAGACCTTTTTTTCGACTCATGTGATTGTCGCATTCGTCAAAAAAAGGCTACTTTACACACTAATTACATAAATAACTATTTTTTTATTGGTGAACCATTTTACCTATTTAAAGCACGCCTCAGCGTGTTTATATCGAACTTTAAAAAACGCGCGTGTTTTAAAGTTACCGTGGCAACATCAACAACTCGAGAAACGAAGTATACATGTCTAAATGACAATTTTTTTATTATTGATCTGACAGGAGTAGTTTGTAACGTCAAAACTTTTATTCGAACAATATTTAGCAATTTCAAATTTATAAATTAAAATGGAAAGTGCCGTTGGTATTGTTTGAAATATTAATATTTCGATTTTTCAAATCTTAGGAAATGGTATTTAAATTAATACTATTGACATTCACAGAACTCAATAAGGTTGAACTTCCATCAAAATACAAATTAGTTTATGCTTTTCTCATTTCCATGACAACGCAAGGTATACATATCACATCACGAATTCAACCATTTGACATTTAGTTCTTATTTCCATCTATGATTTCCATTTGTTTTAGTAATTATAGACCAGTATTTATAATTTCAAAGTGCACCAATATCTATGATTTCCATTTGTTTCAGTAATTATAGACCAGTATTTATAATTTCAAAGTGCACCAATATCCACTTATACTTTAATATGCTATTGTATACAGATATTCGTGTAACTTTTTCCGAGTCCACGAAAATTATCGAGAAGCTTTAGGAAAAAAACATTTTGAGATATAATAAAAGTTACATAATTTAATCATCGTTGTTCCATATCAATTTTTTTAACACCCTCCGTTTTCGAGATATACTCAAAAAACGGGAGTTTGAGTTTTCATTTTTCATGATGCTTTAAGTCCAAATGTTTTAACTTGGGACAAAAATGTAAGGAAACCTTTTTTGTGTAAAGTGAAATAACCTTTTTTTTATTTAAACTTTTCTTTGTAAACTGTATCGTTCGCGACTTATATGCCGCAACGCGTTTTTCGGAAGACGAAATGGCTCCTCCACATTTCCGGCAGATTTTGTATTTTTAGTAAGTTTTAGATTATATTCTTAAGAAAAAATCTCGGCGGCGTCAAGGACTTATCGTCAGATTAGTTAAATTTAGTCTTAAAACACTAAGATCAACACCCAATATCTTAATCTGACGCGCTCGAGTATTTCAGACTATCGATTTTTTTACTAATCTGATCGTTTATCCTAGGTGCGAGTCACTACATATAGAGCTAATACTTTCCAAACTTGTTCTATTAGGTCTAAGGTATCTCTCATATCTTCAACTGCCACGCTCGAGTATTCCCGATTCGCCTCCCTAATTATTATTCAGACACTGAAATAACATTTGTTATTTATATTTATTTACTATGAATACATTGTATGGTTACTATATCTACTGCATAATGTTGCCCTATATGCAAAAGGAAAAAAAGTATAATACATGTTTGAAATAATCGCATTGAATACCAATATAAATTGCCAATTGCAAGTAGGTAAATTATTGCATTTTTTTTAAACAATGTAGTTTATTAAAATGTGGATGTTTTGAATATATTTTCCGCCTTTTGTACTAATTATTTGTCTAAATAACTAGCATATTACTGATATAATTTATCTATATAGAGGATGTCCCGTAAATAAGTACCGTAAATTAGAGGCATGATATAGATCGTTAAGAAATATTCAAAATACCCAAATGCAACTTTTCTCTAACCTTCTTAGTTGGTGAGATACAGGCTGTTAAAAGGTGGCCGAAGAAATACATATTTTATTTCATATATCTTCTCGCCACTGGCTTATTAGAATTTGACATAATTAACACTGTCGATGTGTTTTGAAGAGACAATAACCTAAAAAAAATTTTAAATTTGTATTTTCGTCTCCCGGGGAGATATGAAATAAAATGTGTATTTCTTCTACACCTTTTAAACAGCCTGTATCTCACAAACTAAGAAGGTTAAAGAAAAGTTGTATTTGGGTATTTCAAATATTTTTTAACGATCTATCATGCCTCTAATTTACGGGACATCCTGTATAAATATTACCATTTAATGAATTTTCCTAATTAGGTATTTTCATTGTATATTTAGTGTTCTTTGTTTATTGTCAATTGTAACAATTTTTCCTACGATATTTTTTCGTGAAAAAATAATTTCAGTAAAACCACACCTCTCTCTATCGCTTTTGAATTTTGAAATAGGTATTTGCAGTCAAAATAAGTGAGAAACTTCTGGGACACCCGGTATTATAATTATCCTTTACCCTTTATGCACTGTGTGGATACACATTCATCTTTTTGTGGTCTCATTATTCTTTTTATAGCATAATCCTTTTAGTTGCGCAAGTGAGGCACATTCGTGTTTGAAAGTTTGTTTCGTGTCGTTTACAATCAATTGAAGCTTGTAATTTTTTAATAAAAAGTATATCCTTATTTTAAGCGATCTTTTCATTGAGTTTAATAAAATAATTTTCAGCACATCAAATCGGCAAAAAATATACCTACGTAGGTATTGGGTATATACCTACTCCATCTTTTAATGGAATAATTGTTCAAAATTCCGTGTGGAAATTCTTGAAATTGAAGATATAAGAAGGTACTGTTAGTTTGGAATATCTAATAACAATCAGGTAAGATATATTTTTTAATTATAAATTATAATTCGCTACTCATACGTCCCGTTTCTATTCGGAACATACTCTCATGTCTTGTTTCAGTTGCATTTTTTATTCTAATTAATAGGCAAGGTAACTGGATCTATACCATATTAAAATAATATCAAACATATTTTAATCTTTTGCCCACCCTGTAATAATTGAACAAAAAAATATGGTTTCTTTTAAGAAATAGTAAACTGAAATAAAAATCAATCTGTGACGGGATTTTTTCCATATTACTATTGATAATGAATGTACCTATGCCTTATTTTATGGACGCACTGTATCTAAAATTTTCATATTGTACTGTGACTAACTTCATGCTAGCCATTTGTCGGATTGTTGACGTACTTTTTGTTCAATCTGTTGAAACCACAGAGTACACCATGTACATTAGATGGTGTACTCTGTGGTTGAAACTGTCACTGCCATTTGACATGTTCTGTGTAAAAATAAATAAACAAAATTGACATATTGTTTGCCAGGCAAGTGCTTAAAATAAGTATTTTTGTATATTCAGGTTCTTGGTTAGTATGATTATAAATATCTCATTGCTTCATTAAAATAATGAATATTATGTCTCTTATGTAATTTTTATACTTACCAATACACAGTTCAAACGTCTATTCGTACAATGTTTTTGAAAATTAGTTTTTCATAATAAACAATAGATTTTAAAAATTTTAGGTATGCTAAGCAGTACAGTGTTGAAACAGTACCTTTTGTATATTAATAGAAATACCTATTTACAAAAATTAAAGTGGTGAGTATGGTTTATCTTATAAGTAAATATATTTTTATTATGAGAATTTTAAAATAAAATTTATTGGTTATTGTTTAATTATTTAAATATAACCCATTATACCAAATATGTAGAAATTTAAATTTTCAGTATACAATGGATGAACAAAAAAGCACTTGCCAAAGAGGCATACTGCCCTACAGCTGTAGAACATGTTGCAAACATAATTACTCATGGTATCTGGATAATTCCTAGTATTTTAGCTGCCCTTGAATTAATTAATAGATCTGAAGATGGCGATCAAATGCTCTCTGCTCTTATTTATGGAGCCACCTTAATATTTTTATTTTTAGTTTCCACATCTTTCCATTGTGTATTCTATTATAATAAACACAGGTAATTTAAATTGCAGTATTTCATGTATTGCATAAAAAAAAAATGGAATTCATCATTTCAGGCAACTTAAAGATGTCCTCCATCGATGTGATAGAGCTATGATATATGTATTCATTGCTGGATCATATTTTCCATGGCTCACTCTTGAAAAACTTCCACATGAAGGATGGGCTTCCCATATGAGATGGGCAGTATGGTTTTTAGCTGTAGTTGGTATAGCTTATCAACAAATCTTCCATGAAAAGTACAAAATGCTCGAGACTATCTTTTATCTCATTATGGGTGTTGGGCCTTTTTTCCCTATTATTTGTGAGGTAAGTCCAAAAATAATGAGAATTTAAAGTGAGTAATTAGGGAATTATTGTACTTGTACTT
>CAJUYI010002688.1:0-29055 GCA_910591695.1 Galerucella pusilla | reverse complement strand
CTAAAAGAGTTTACGACTGATTGTAGAAATATAAAAAGTGTGGATGGGAATACACTGGTATACGTTACTGGATACCTACTTAAAAATTGTTTATTGCAGCATTCCTGTAACACTTGCTTAGAATGTATTAGGATAAATGCTCTAGAAGGATAATCTACCATTATTATGAAATATAAAGATTATAGTGCTTCTTCCAACATTTGTAATATTGTGCCTCCCAAAAATTTTGTGGAACTCGTTATAGAATTGGAAAACACATTTATAGATCAATTTAATAAAATAGCCCCTGAATATGGTGTCGGTATGAAGCTTAATAATAGCTTTAAGAATGTTAAAATGTGTCATCCTTGTACAAATTTCCCAGTTGATAATTTTTATTCATTGTATACAAGATTACGTATTTATTATACACTGAAATTTGCTAATCGTAACATTAAAACTGAAAAATTACAGAAACAACACCCCAAACTAAGTATACTTAAACATTTGTAATCATTACTTTGGTAAACATAACAATTTAATCAATAATTTACTTTATCGAATCTTAGGCTTTAATAAAGGAATTTTGTCCCTGAAAACCTGTATCGGATTGTACCGTAAATCAGTAATACACGTATTTAACCACACGACTGTCCCTCGTAACTGTTGTATTATGATAACAGACGTGTAAGGCGCCAGAGAAAATATGTACCAAAATTTTCAAACGTTCCGACGCAAGTGAATTTACTTGTCGGTAGTTAGTGTACGGTGGTTATGTGCAGCTTCTTCTAGGAGAGCTAGGATAGCAAGCTAATGTTCGTCAGGTTACCGGTCAATGAAGACAGTCACCCAGTATCTAGCTAACCATTTAGTTAATCTCATTATTTGAATGATAATTTTAATGTAAAAAATAACAACACATTTTCGAGAGATAAATTGTAACTGAATATACAATGACCAAAGTGTGAATAAATATTTATTTAAGAAACTTGGAAGCTTTGGACACATCCAGATCTTAATTTACCATGATTCTGGACAAAAGAGATTCACGTATAAAGCAAAACCACAACTATCTCTCGAAAACTTATTTTATTACCAACCAATTCTTCTTAAAACCATACTCTTAGAATCCACAATCGTCACCACAAGGAAGAAATTTGAAGAAGATAGAAGAGCAAGAATTATACCTCTCAGAAAAACGTAAACAACTTTTTAATCGAGCTTTCAGCGACACATCCATCAGCAAATCTGCATCAACTGATACAATTAGAAGCTTCGAACTTGACATTGAATCACTACCAAAAGGTACTTAAAGTTGACTCGATATGCTAATTATTTTTAATACTACCAACCCGCCCTGGCTTCGCACGGTTACACAAACCCATGGAGCCGGAAATACAAGTTAATTTTCTGCTTTAAAACAAAAACTATCACATGAATCATAGATTAAATAACGCGAATTGCAGATAAGATTTTTTACTACTTGAATTTAAAATATTGGTCAATGGTAATTTTACATACAGCATCATTTTATCATGGACCAAATTATTAGAAATAGTTATCTGTTGATTGACTAAGAAACCTAGCACAAACTAAAATGCTTTTAAACCTCTTCTTCTTTGTGCAATTTTTTGTATTTCTGGTAGTTTAATCAGTTCACCTATCACCGAAGAGGTCAGAACATAAAAGCTCTTTTGTTTTAAAGGAACCGTCTTTTCGGCGGCACCACCTCAGGCTCTTGGGCTACTCCTAGTGTTCTGACTACAGCCTATTCAGCCAATCCGTTTCCTGTATTAGCTCATACAGGTTCTTTGCTGGTTGGCAGTAGAAATCTTCTGGAGTCATTTGGGATCTACCATACAGTACCATACACACTATCATACTACCATACATACTTTTATGAATTTCTTCCCATGTGTTTGCCTGGGCTTATTCTTCCAGTGTTTATTGTGTTGTTCTCTTATCCACACTTTTACCATGACCTAGTTGAACATCTGGTTCGGGTCCGTTCATCAGGGTTGACGATCCTGCTCTTGCGAGTTCGTCAACTTTTTCATTGCCTGCGATTCCTTTATGACTTCAGTGTTACACTGTTCCGAGTCGCCAGTCTTCTAAGTTTTTCTCCGCATTCCCTTAAGAGCTCTTTCATTATACTCGATTTTTATCGGCATCTGCTTTCGCTAACATTTGTGCGTCTTCAATATTTTTAATTGATACTCATTTGTATTGAAGAGCTGGAAGAGCCAAATGATTTAACTCCAGATAAAGCAGTAGAAATTAACAGAATAGTTGTACGAAATGTTTTGCGAGAATGGGAAGATGTATTAAAATATAGAGTGGTGACATTATTAGATGAATCTGCTTCTACTGTATCTCTCATTGATAGCGAAGACCAACATTTGAAGTTTGAAGGTAGATTTAAATATTGAATAATATATTTACTTAATAACCTTGAAAAAATTCGAAGAAAACATGCTTTGAAAGAATTAGGTCGATGAAAATGATATTTCAATCAATAAAGTTGAAACAATTGTATATGAAGATACAGAAATAGTACTTCAACCGAGAAGCATTTTAAAATTAAAATTTTAAAAGGTGTATTTAATCTGTAATGACAAAAGGACCAGCATCCTGGTATGAAAGATGATAAGTGAGATGATAAAAAGAGCAATTGATGAAAATGATGAGTGAATAATCAATTTTGTGGTGTCGTGTATCATTAACTTTCTTGTGGTTTGATTTTATTTTCAGAAACTATAAATTATACTGAAGAAAAGCAGAAAAAGTTTGATGGAGTTCAAGAAACTATTTGTAATGTACAAGATGAAATAGCTTTTGATAACCAACAGGATATTAACGAATATTCATTTAAAACTGATTCAAGTGTTGATGTTTCAGATAAAAAAATGGAAAAAGAATACGAGTATCAATCAGAAGGTAGCTTTAATAGATTAAAATTTGCAAAAAGAAGTCCAAATTTCCATGATGTTAATAAGTTGTTGATTAAATTGATTGCATACATTTGGTAATATTCTCGGCTTAACTTCTTATATTATTATACAGTGTGAAACAGCCAAATGTATACAAACCTTAATTTAAACAACTTTTAGCAGTATATTGGAAATATGAACCATTTTGCCAGATTTGTACTAATTATTATATTTTGTACCAACCATTAGACAGTTGGCTTAATGCAAGTATAGAAGAACAAATAACTTGGGGAAACGAAGAGATAGAATTTCATAGTAATACTGATATAATATTGGACCAAATCCTAGAAACTCTCGTTTCCCATGGAGTAGAATTAGAATTTCAACTAAGAAGTCATGTAGAAAAAATACACCAAAAAACTTCAAAGGAAAAAAGCACAGAATACAACGAAGCACAGTCTTCACAGCAATCAGTACAAGAAGAGCTAAACGGAGCAGAACAACGTATTCCTCAAACTGTTAACGATACTAAAGAAATCATTTACGATGCTGAAGAATTATTAGAGACAACTTCCAAGGAAAAGGACAAACAAAAATTCCAAATTACTAGCGAAGATAGTGATACACAAGGATCAATTTTACACAAACTAGAAGATGGGTTCGATTCTGATGAAGAATTAGTATTAACAAGTTCAATTGCTAGTGTTCAACTCGTTTATGATATTTCAAGTGATTTAAAACCATCTAAAGGTCGTACCACAACAAGTTCAAATGAAATAGAAGAAGAATTGAAGGAGAAACAACATGTTGACGAAAATAAAGAATCACAGGTTACTAGTGAAGATGGGAAAGACCAGAAAATACGTTTTACTGAAACAGAAGTGAAAGAAGGGAGGTTTGAAGATACTACTGACATTTCGAATGGTCTAGGAATTGAAATAACCGAAGAAATTAAAAAGGAATTTGAGGAAAAGCAAGTTGATGTCCAGACTAGTGAAGAGAATCCAGATATAATAGAAGGGGAGTTAAAAGCACAGCTTAGTGTTCCTGAATCGGGGGAATTGCAAGAAGAGTCTGCACATAAGCTTAAAGATTCTAGTTTTAAATCAAAAACATTGGTAAGACGGATTGTCCATTCTTTTATTCCGATAAAAAAATGTAAGTCAATGAATAGTAAAGAGGAGGAGCCTTCGTTTCCACAAAAAGGTATTCAATAAAATTCATTTTCAAATAATAGATGCAAGTTGAGTGTATAAAACAACAGAGTGAAAGATATCGAATGTAAGTGATGAGAACATAGAATGCTCGATATTATTGATTGTGTTTAGTTGATACTTGGGATATTTACGTTCTAGAAATGATAAAAAGTGATGATATGGTAACAGTGGAATCTATACATGACCCACCAGAAACAGGTAAACAGGATAAAAAGTATTTGCCAAACTTGGACGAATTTCATGTTATCCTGGAAACCATGAGTACAGTTTGTGCAGTACAACCGTCTACAAATTTAATAATAAATCCAGAAGATGAAGGATTAGTGCCTGAAGGTAGTTCTAATATCCTACCAAATGATACGCAAAAAAACTTTCTCAGCTACTTAAACATGAAATACTTTATTTCCTTTTTCTTGCTTCCTTTTTATATGGGTTATCATCATCTTGATAGATCTTTGATTTATCAACATTGATGTTCTTAGACTCGTTTGGCATAATTGCACCCAAATGTATTTTCATAACAATGAGACTTGAATTCGAATAGATTTTGCTATTTCTACGTTTTTAAATCCATTTGTTAAAAATGCTTCTCGGTTGAAAGCTATAGTTATAATAAAAGACAGAAATGACGTGCTAGGTTTCAGAATCATCAAAGAAAACCGACTTTTAGAACGGAAATGAACATTTCCTTTTAAATTATACAACATAATATGAATTATTACCAACTTTGCTTTTAAAGGAAAATTCCCAAGGCACATTTTCTATTATTCGATCATATTTTCTTCTAAAGATACTTTACGATAATATTAAAATTGTTCCACATTAACTAATAGACCCTGTATATATATAAATGTTTCCATTAAAACGCTTTTATAAATTTACTAATTACTTTATATATTAAGTTTGCCAAAGTACAGAAGATGTCGATGGACAAAACGAACAAAAATACATTGTACAAGTTAATACAGTCGAAGGAAAGGAGTCATCCAAACCATCAATTACAATTAGCTCGACAATTAGTAAGTCCGTACCGGAGATAAGTAACTTTAGCGAAGATGGAAATAATAAACTAACTTTACCGCACAAAGGTACCTACCGTTATTTATATTTCGCTCTATTAATTTTTAATCCATTTAATGAAAGAACTTGTTTATTTTCGTTACAGTTCACACACCTGCTTTTAGATCCTTGAATTTGTTGAACATATTTTACTCGGGTACAACATGCTCGATTGCTAAAGTTTAATTGTGAAAAATCTCTAATATGTTTTGTATGTAACCACCTATTTAGCTCAATGATGTGGAAGAAGTTCAAACCTCTCTCCATAGCTTCAACGGTCTTTTTCGAGATCTTTTCCTGGTGGATTTCTTCAAGCTGATTAAATTATTCAAAGATTCAAGTCTTCTAAAGACAACTCTAGTAGCACATACCCCTAGTCAATATTTGCCAATTTTGATAATTTTTTTGTCAATATCTGTGAATTTTGATCATTTTTGGTCAATACCTGTCGATTTTGATCATTTTTTGGCCAATATCTGTCGATTTTAAACATCTTTTGGTCAATATCTGTCGATTTTGATCATTTTTGGTAAATATCTGTCGATTTTGATCATTTTTTGGCCAGTGTCGATTTTAAACATTTTTTGGTCAATATCTGTTAATTTGGATAATTTTTTGTCAATATCTGTCGATTTTGATCATCTTTTGGTCAGTATCTGTCGATTTTGATCATTTTTTTGTTCAATATCTGTCGATTTTGATCATTTTTTGGTCAATATTTGTCGATTTTGATCATTTTTTTGTTAATTTGTGTCGATTTTGATCAATTTTTGGTCGATATTTGTCGATTAGATTCGAATTCCGTCACTTTTTGTGATTTTGTTGAATTTTTTTTTCATTTTCATCGTGATTTGATACTTTTTCAATTCTTCTCATTTTTGTTTGTTTGTCAACTCTTGTCGCTTTTTGTTTGTTTTATAGGTAACCACCTATTTAGCTCAATAATGTGGAAGAAGTTCAAACCTCTCTCCATAGCTTCAACAGTCTTCTTCGAGTTCTTTTGCTGGTGAATTTCTTCAAGCTGTTTAAATTATTCAAAGATTCAAGTCTTCTAAAGACAACTCCAGTAGCACATACCCCTAGTCAATATCTGCCAATTTTGATAATTTTTTTGTCAATATTTGTCAATTTTCAACATTTTTTTGGTCAATATCTGTCAATTTTGATCATTTTTGTCAATATCTGTCGATTTTGAACATCTTTTGGTCAATATCTGTCGATTTTGATCATTTTTTGTCAATATCTGTGATTTTGATTATTTTTTGGTAAATATCTGTCGATTTTGATTATTTTTTTGGCCAATGTCTGTCGATTTTAAACATTTTTTGGTCAATATCTGTCAATTTTGATAATTTTTTGTCAATATATGTCGATTTTGAACATGTTTTGGTCAATATATGTCGAATTTGATCATTTTTTTGTCAATATATGTGATTTTGATCATTTTTTGGTAAATATCTGTGATTTTGATCATTTTTTGGTAAATATCTGTCGATTTTGATCAATTTTTGGTCAATATCTGTCGATTTTGATCATTTTTTGGTCAATATCTGTCGATTTTGATCATTTTTTTGTTAGTTTCTGTCGATTTTAATCAATTTTGGTCAATCCATGTCGATTAGATTCGAATTCCGTCACCTTTTCTGATTTTGTTGTATATTTTTTCATTTTCATCGTAATTTGATACTTTTTCAATTCTTCTTCTTTTTGTTATTTGTCAATTCTTGTCGCTTTTTGTTTGTTTTGTATGTAACCACCTATCTAGCTCAATAAAGTGGAAGAAGTTCAATCCTCTCTCCGTAGCTTCAACGGTCTTCTTCGAGATCTTTTCCTGGTGGATTTCTTCAAGCTTATTAAATTATTCAAGATTCAAGTCTTCTAAAGACAACTCCAGTAGCTCCACATACCCCTAGTCGAATTTTCCGTCCCATCCTTTTATGGTTGTGTCGAACCTCTACTTGAGAGGGAAATTTTTTTGATTTCTCTAGTGTTTCCTGAGGACTCTCCTAATCGCTGTGATGGACATCTTATCCGACGAGGCCACATCATTGTCGTTGCCATCTTGCGTGCAGTGCTCGCTAGTGATCGGCTCTGAGCCAAGACTATCTAACTACTTCAACAGTCTTCTGTCCTGTCATTTGTCTTCTCTTGTCTGTTTTTGCGCTGTCTCAGTCAACTATCACTTATAGCTCTAGTATCTAGTTCAAATTCCAGCTCATATCTCTATGAAGGATCCTCTTCTTCCCTATCTGGTGGAAGTACTCCATTCTTGGTGTTTACTAGACATTTCGTGGTACAATCTCTGGTAAACCTTGGTCCATTTCCTCTTCGTAATTTCCCGAGAATCTCAGTCTATTTTTAAAAAATTGATACGGCTCTGTATACTCATTTTTTACGTTAAAGTGAAGAAGAATTAGCTTGAATCCCAAGGTAATTGTTTCATGCTTTCTAACCGATAATTCATCCATTTCCCAATTAAGTTTTTTACATAAACTTAGAAGGATATTTTGCATAATCCTGTTGTTATGATGCATAATTTAATTATATGATATAGTAGAGTAGTTCTGTTTGGTAACTTAGTGTTTACCTATTAAAAGGACCCGCCTGACTAAATAGTTAGAAATTTCATGCGTCCATGTATTAGTTGCTTATTATGTTTTCCGGTCAAGTTTCGTAATTAATGATGTACGTGCAAGTTGGATAAATAATAACGTTTAAATGTATACAACTTTATTTTCTCCATACTAAACTTTCAATGTAAGAACAATTGTAATTGAAACATGTCCATCACGTATACTTGTAAATATCAACTGTGAACACGACTTGAGTCATTCAAAGAATATAAGGTATTCTACTTTTGAAGGTGAAGTGAATACTCGTCAATGTATTGTTTCTATTCGGTTCTGACTATTACTAGGAATAGGAGGCGCTTGTTTTGTGTTGAGCTGAGAAGTTTACTTCCGAGGCTGTGTAATCTGGGCGAAACTAAATAATGAAGTCTTGTTCTCCGAGTAGTCCGAGTTATAAATACAATTTTTTCTCAAACGTTGAGTATAATAATTTAAGTTAGATAGAGCTCTTGAGATATTTTGCAATGAAGTTTTCGAAACTTACAGACGTCAAATTAAATAAGTTTCAGAATGATATTTCTTACCTACTCGATTACAGCTTCAATAATAAAGAGTTTCCTAAGAATTTTTGGAACATTTTTTGGTCAATATATGTCGATTTTGATTATTTTTGGTCAATATCTGTCGATTTTGATCATATTTGGTCAATCTCTGTCGATTTTGATCATTTATTTTTGTCAATTTGTCGATTTTGATCATTTTTTGGTCAATATCTATCGATTTTGATTATTTTTTGGTCAATATCTGTCGATTTTGATAATTTTCTTGTCAATATCTGCCGATTTTGATCATTTTTTGGTCAATATCTGTCGATTTTGATCATTTATTTTTGTCGATTTTGATAATTTTTTGGTTAATATATGTCGATTATTATTATTTTTGGTTGATATTTGTCAATTTTGATAATTTTTTGATCAATATCTGTCGATTTTAATAATTTTTTGTCAATATCTGCCGATTTGGATCATTTTTGGTCAATCTCTGTCGATTTGGATCATTTATTTTTGTCAATTTGTCGATTTTGATCATTTTTTGGTCAATATCTGTCGATTTTGATCTTTTATTTTTGTCAATTTGTCGATTTTGATCATTTTTGGCAAAAAACTGTCCATTATGATTATATTTGGTCAATATATGTCGATTATGATTATTTTTGGTCAATATTTGTCAATTTTGATCGTTTTTTGATCAATATCTGTCGATTTTAATAATTTTTTGTCAATATCTGCCGATTTTGATCATTTTTGGTAAATATCTGACGATTTTTGTGATTTTGTTGTCAATTTTTTTATTTTTATTTGTTACTTTTTCAATTCTTCTCATTTTTGTTATTTGTCAATTCTTGTCGCTCTTTGTTTTTTCTCAAATTATGTCTTTTTGGCCAGATTTTGTTAGTTTTTTCCGATTTTTGTCCTATTTCATCTTTTTTTAGTCAATTTTTCTCGATTTTCACCATTTTAATCACATTTTGTTGCAATTTCTATAACTTTTTGTAGATTTTTTACCAATTTCCCACCATTTTTTACTTTTTTTTCTATATTTGTCAAATTTTATCAATTTTTTCCACCTTTTGCCATTTTTAGTCAATATTTCTTGATTTTTGTTGCTTTTTGTTATTTAGTTTGTAAATTTTTATCCATTTTAATTCTATTGAAATCGTTTTCTACTTTTTTTTTCGTTCAAATTCTTTATAACTAGCAAATAAGTCCATCTAACGAGAGCATATATTTCCACTTTCCTCCTTCACCGAAATTGGGTGTATATACCATAAAGAAAAAATAACACAATATGATACTCCTTTACAAGCACTTCTAAAGCTTTTACAATATTGAGAGCCTTAAAAACTCGTACCATACCCATAATATATTATTAAGTTCTATACAAACTTTTCCAATTTAGGTGAAGCTTTTCAGTTGAAATTTGTCCAGCAGTGTCACATAGTTTATATCGCTAGCTACTTATTTTAAGTACGTCTTCATCACTGGATAATATTATAGAATTTTGTTTAATAACTATATTCCCAACCTATTTTTAAGTTAAAAATACAACTGAGCAGGAGATCCTTCAATGAAATGAAGTGAAACTGTGAATTCGATTAAAAGAAAGTTGTTTTATTGCATTTTTCAAACAAGAACTCGGCCACTAGCACTGGGAAAAGAACAAACTATTATTGTAATTTTTACATAGGCGTAGCAAATGCATTTGTATTCACAAACCTAAACCTAAAGAGGTTGAGGTTGGGGTGAGATAAAGTGTTGGAAAACATGAGGAAAACGATGTAAAACTACCTGCGGAATCAGCTTGGACAATTATTAGAGACATAATATCCTTATTTTCAGAAAAGCACTTATTCGAATGTAATCTGAGCGAAACCAACTAATAAAGCTTTGTTCTCCGAGTTATAAATACAATTTTCTATTAAACGTTGAATATAATTCAAGTTAAATTTTATATCTTGAGATATTTTACAATAAAGTTTTCAGAATGACAGTTCTAACCTACTCGATTACAGCTCCCATAATAAAGAGTTTCCTAAGAATATATGTCGATTTTGATGATTTTTTTGTCAATATCTGTCGATTTTGGTGATTTTTTTGTCAATATCTGTCGATTTTGATCATTTTTGGTCAATATCTGTCGGTTTTGACCATTTTCTGTCAATATCTTTCGATTTTTATTATTTTTTGGTCGATATCTGTCGATTTTGATCATTTTTTGGTCAATATCTGTCGATTTTGATCATTTTTGGTCAATATCTGTCGATTTCAGCCATTTTCTGTCAATATCTGTTGATTTTGATTATTTTTTGGTTAATATCTGTCAATTTTGATCATTTTTGGTAAATATCTGTCGATTTTGATCATTTTTGGTCAATATCTTTCGATTTTGATCATTTTTCGGTCAATATCTGTCGATTTTCTGCATTTTTCCTTCGAACTCCGTCACTTTTTGTGATTTTGTTGTAAATTTTTTCCTTTCATGGTAATTTGCTACTTTTTCATTTTTCTCATTTTTGTTATTTGTCAATTCTTGTCTCTCTTTGTTGTTTCTCTAATAATGTCTTTTTTGGCCAGATTTTGTTAGTGTTTTTCGATTTTTGGTCCTATTTCTTCATTTAAACATAGGCGTAACAAATGCATTTTTATTCACAAACCCAAACCTAAAGAGGTTGGAGTTGGGATAAAGTGTTGGAAAAGATGAGGTTTACAATGTAAAACTACCTGCGGAATCAGCTTAAACAATTATTAGAGACATAATATCCTTATTTTCAGAAAAGCAGTTATTCGAATATAAATATTAATTCTAAAAAATATTCGAAATAAAATTTCCCATCTTTTTGGGATGAAATCAACATATATGCAATTCCATAGTTTTAAATAAATTTTGTGGTCTCAATAACAGTTTTATTATGAATATTAAATCTTTTTGTCTTGGATCATAATGTTTGTAAATGGAAATCGTCGTAGGTGGGCTTCAGGAATCTTGACTTGACATTTAAAACGGGCATTTTAAAAGTGCCAGAAGCACGTACAATCTCTACAACGATCATATTGTGCTACGTGACGGTTATGTGAGATTCCGAATTCCGAGTCTAGGCAGAAATCGAATGCAATATTTATTTTGCGGATTGTGCACATGAAAATTGCATGTTTATTAAAAGATAATGTCGAATGTTGAATTGAAAGAAACATTTTTAAGTGTAGTTTAAACCCAAAAAACACACAAATTTAATTATATGAACACTAAAAATGGGGAGGAAAGTATTGTTTAGCAGCCCAAGGGTGTAAAATTCATAACGCCACGATTTATGAAGATTCTCATCATCTGTTACTTAATGACTTTGACGTTTCACATGAATTTTCTATTAAATGTCACTGTATGTCAAAGTTTTTTGTCATATTTTCCTATTTCTTGGTTTGTTTGGTTGGCGAAAAACATTTGTGTGTTACACATGCAGGAAACGCTTTAGCAGCCCTTAACTATCACCTGCCCTCGCTTCGCTACGCTCGCTCTAATATTCTTGGGCTGCTAGAGCTTATTTTCTGCCCTTGTGATACTGTATACTATTCCGCCCTATTTTTGGCGAAAAAAAGTATTTTCTGGTAAGCTGTAAGTAACATTATGCATGACGACTATAAAAATAATTATTTCCGAACCTTTTTATGTTGCATTTTTGAAAAGTTTTGTGATGCAATTAAAATTAACTCCGAAATGATTTTGTGATCGCATGTTGTAGTAATAATTTAAGTTTTTGTCCAATAGTATTTTAGTTTTCTTATATTTCAACTATTACATTTACTAACGTATCTGTATTTTCAGATGAAGCCGGAGTTTCTGAAGCACATTCATCTCCCATGCTTGCGTCACCCCGAAATGGTACAAAAAGTGCCACCACCAGTCCGGTGACACCCAGTTCAAAAAGAATTGGTCGCGACTGGCACCACGAAGAAGATCTTGATAGGATAGTCGGTTTACATGGAAGAGCGAGTCTGTCTACGCTTGGGGTGAGTATTTAACACGCTTAAATTAAAAGGTTCACTTGTATGTATGTTTGTTTGTAACCGAGGGGTAAACCGCGACCAAAAATTGTGTACACCCCATTGGACATTGGTCTTTAATTGTCCCATTGGTCCACTAATTTGGCTCTATTGGTCCTCCATTTGCCATAATTGGTCCTCCATTGGTCATAATTGGTCCTCCATTGGTCATAATTGGTTCTTTATTGGCCATAATTGCATTACTCAGATTATCATCGAGGACATCGTCTGATGAATCCCCGTTCACCTCTTATTCATCTGAGCTCTCGGTATTGGTGGAATATATCTTTCACTGTCTTCCAGCCCCTCGTCATCGCTAAAACTAGTTGTTCTTCTTCGCTCTTTTTCAAAGCTTTTTTTTTGGTTCTACATTCGTTTTCAAAGTTTTTCCCGGTACTTTCAGATTTTTCTTTGTTTTACTTTGTACACCACTTCGGGTTCCAGTTTTCACACTCTTGTTGGAAGCAATCGAGAAATTGATAGATCTGCCAAGCTTATCGGTGGTGACTTTGCCATTTGATTCGTCAAGAAGCCAACAAAATAATAACTTCCTTATTTTAACTGTTTTACCTGTGAGATCCGTTTTAATAAACAAGGATTTTTCAGATAAAGTGCCTTCTTCAAATCGGTCAGAATAATCTCTCATATTAAGTTTTTCAGGATACTTAGGTTGAGAAATGCTAAGAGAACTTTCATTGCCACTATTGAGACCTTCGATCGGAGCTTCACTCGGAACTTCATCAATAACCGAATCAAAAACTAAAGAGGAAACATTGTTGACATCATTAGAGCTCCATTTCTTTTTCATCATCTGTTTCTTCCGAGATTTTTACATCCAGTACTTCATCTGGTATTTCGTCTTCTGGGGCTGTCATATCTTCTGGGTCTTTTTTTGTTTGCCTATATATCCATCTTTAATAAATAACTTCATATGTTGTACCATCGTCAACTAAAAATTAACAAGAGCCCAAATGGTGTTAAAGCGTTCAGCCTGGCAACTCTAACACCGCATCGCCTAGTCTTATATTCCATTAATTGGTCTTAATTGGTTCTGCATTGGTCCTTCATTGGTCCCAATTGGTTCCTCATTGGTCTCAATTGGTTCTTCATTGGTTTCAATTGGTCCCTCATTGGTCTTAATTGGTCCGCATTGGTCCAGGTCTGTACACCACATTGGTCTCGCGGTTTACCCTTCGTTTGTAACCCACTCCTTTTAACTCGATTTTGACCCACTTACCCACACTAAACTCATGAGGTATATTATCGTTTTTGCTTAAAACGTTCTACTAGAGCAAATATACTAACTGGCGCCGTGGCTTAGTTGGTTAAAAAACCTGTCTAGTAAACAGTTAATTATTATTCTATTTTTCTCGGCATTAATTCTACGTTTACTGAAAATATTAGTGCATTTTCAGGTAAAATGTAACTTCATTATATCAAAGGTAAAATAACATATAATTACTTTACCAAGTTGTCAAAGCCTTCAATTTCCTACTCATAATTATTGCTCTCTACGTTTAATTGCATTAATATTTCGTTCTATGGGAAAAGTTGAAAATTGGCAAGTAATAAGAAAAGTTGTTAAAAAGGATTTGAATCACTCCGTAGGGTTTTTCACATTATAAATAAATGTTTTCCAATTAAACCTCCTTGAATACTATATTTAATCTGTAAATGAAAGTATATTTAAAATGTTAAACAGGATATCAATGATTTCCTTGGAGATTTCAGGTGGCAGATAAATTTACCTTTATCAGATTTGAAAATATTTGAAAATATTTTTTACTTCCTTCTCTAGACAAATTATTTCACAAGGTTTATCAAAGCCGACTCTGTGAACTTTGATTGGACAAAATATTAAAATTCGTATTTCCAGTGAATGATTCAGGGATTGTAAATGTATTTTGGCTATTTTGGTTTAGGCTTTGAGAAGCTGTAAATGTAGTTTTAATTCAGCCAACACTTACAATATTTCTACTTTCTGTGGGTATACTGATGTGCTCTATTACTTAAATTTTATCACTTTCTCAAATTATAAAAACAAGGAATTGAAAAAAATATTCCCTGAAAATTTCAGGAGGGAGCTTAACCTTCTCTGAGCAGCTGCCACTGTCTTGAAAACTGATTCAATGGAAGAGCTTCTTTGCTCTGGAATATAATTACCTAAGTATAGGGTGGCTTTTTCATTATTTTTCTATAATATCTACCTATTTTTTGAACTCACTTCCTATATTGTTAAGGCCCAAAAAAGCTATAGCAACTATAGCAACTTTTGGCAGTGGTCCAAAACTGTGAAAATCAATTTATCAGTTTCATTTAAACAATGGTTATACTTATTTATTTTGTCCACATGAATAACAAGAAAATAAAATCTGTGGCTACTCCAGCTGATATATTATATGGCTGACAAACCACGATCAACGTAACAATTGAAGCAAACTGATAAAATGTATCTTTATATCTAGTTTTTTTCACACTCGGTTAAGATAAAGATACTCTCATTTTGTTTATTTACGTGTAGGTATGTACATTATACAGTTCTAACCTCTTATATACTTTTCAACAATGCTACATTCAAAGAATGTGGCGAATATTTTACGGAGACTGTCACTTCGTGAAGAACCCATTGTAAGTAAAACCATTTGTTAGCAAAATTTAAGGTATATCGCGAATATTTTACATAGTCTGTCACTTCGTGAACCAACCGCTGGTACTGAAACCGTTTTTTAGCAAAATTTAAGGTATATCGCGAATATTTTACATAGACTGTCACTTCGTAAACAACCCAATGTAAGTAAAAGCGTTTTTTAATAAAATTTAAGGTATATCGTGAATATTTTACCTAAGCTGTCATTTCATGAACAACCCACTGTAAGTAGAAGCGTTTTTTAATAAAATTTAAGGTATATCGCGAATATTTTACATAGTCTACCACTTCGTGTACAACCCACTTCAAGTAAAACCGTTTTTCACCAAAATTTGAGGTATATCGTGAATATTTTACATAGACTGTCACTTAGTGAACAACCCAATGTAAGTAAAACCGTTTGTTGGCAAAATTTAAGGTATATTGTGAATATTTTACATAATCTGCCACTTCATGAACAACCCACTGTAAGTAAAACCGTTTTTCACCAAAATTTAAGATATATTGTGAATATTTTAGTCTGACACTCAGTGAACAACCCACTGTAAGTAAAATTGTTTTTTAGCCGAATTTAAGGTATATCGTGAATATTTTACATAGTCTTCGTGAACAACATACTCTAGGTAAAACCGTTTGTTAGCGAAATTTAAGGTATATTGTGAATATATTACATAGAATGTCACTTCGTAGACAGCCCACTGTAAGTAAAACCGTTTGTAAGCACAATTTAAATAAAAAACTTTCTACTATTTTGTTTTTCGTGTATTTAGGTTTGAAATATTTTATTATTCACTAAAAAATTTAAAATTTAAGTGTTTTTAAAGTATTTTTTCATAGCAATCAGCATTTCACCTCTTTGAATTTCCATCTCTATTCCTTCTACACTTATTCCTTGAACCTTACTTTCAACATTCCTACCATGTGGCTCAGAGTAAGAATGAAATTCTACCCTTTCTTCCCCACGATAATTTATGAGAATTTGTTTAATTTTTAGGCCCGCTCGGATTCAATGGCGAGCGTGTACTCTGGAGCTGGAGAAGGCAGATACGGCTCAGTTGCTGTTAGGGGACAAGTAGAATTCGGACTTCAATACAACTACAAAGCTGGTGCGCTAGAAATTCAAATTAAACAATGCAAAGATTTAGCACCTGTCGATACGAAAAGGAACAGATCAGATCCTTATGTTAAAGTAAGTATCCCATTTTAAAATTTTCTTTATTGGTAACTAAATATAAAACCACAACAAACATTCTTAAAATAGGTGAGAAAAACAAAGTTTAAGGACATCCACGCCAGGATATAAATAGATGTAAATAATCTGTGCCAAGTTTTATTTTTTTTCAACCAAATATGTATACAATTCGACCTTTAAAGGTCGTAAGGTTAGAGTAGGTAATTATTGTTATGGTGTTATGCGTGTTTGTTATACATTTGTACAGTTTAATATGTATGAGATTTTGTAGCGTTTATTTAAATGCAAAAAAGATTTGTCAGTAAATAAATTAAAATTACTGTAGGGATTGTTATTTTTGTTGAAAAATCAGTCATTGTCATTGAGTAATCTTGGACTTTGTTACTGTACACTCCAATGTTACTTAATGATTGTTTTTATTGTAGAATTAAGTTAAAATCCCAGCTATAGTTCAGGTTAACATTTTTCGTGAGAAATAAATTGAGAATTCCAATCAAGTAAATTGTCTAATGGAAATTTCTTATTTTTTTCAGGTGTATCTATTACCCGACAAATCGAAAAGCGGCAAACGAAAAACGAAAGTGAAAAAACATACGCTCAATCCAGTGTTCGACGAATGTCTCAAGTTCCACATTTCTTTAAACGGTTTAGAATCAAGAACTTTGTGGCTAACTGTATGGCATTCCGATATGTTTGGTAGAAATGATTTCCTAGGGGAGGTCATGATGACTTTAGAGAATAAAGTTTTTGATGATCCTACACCCAAGTGGTATAATCTACAAGAAAGGGTAAGTGGATGAATAAATAGTCAAATCTTTAAAAACACTGTCACCAGGGTTGGGTTAACTCATATTATATAAGATAGGGAGGGGGGTACAAAATGTTTTTGTCCTCTACTAGCTGTGAAGTTGACAATTATTGCTTCTTCTTTGTGTGATGCCTATTTAAATTAAAAAATTCAAATTCTCAGCTAAAATCTGAAAAGTGACAGGCTACTAACAAAATCATACTGCTCAGTGCGCATAATCACAACCTAAATAAGTGACTAAAACATGGTGTGTTGCAAACACATTTTTTTCTTGTCAATATTTTAGTGTCCTAAGTTTAGGATCCTAAAAAATTGACTAAGACTTATACTTAATCATTGATAATTACAAACAGGCATAATATATTAACTCGGAAAAAATTCTGAATCACAGGCGTACAAGAAAATTTTTCAAGAGGGTTTTTTAAATTTTTGTTTTCACTTCTCTCAGTAGTTTCAATTACTGCCCATTTCTTCTTTTTTATTCGTCAACGTACACTGTTTGAAGCATTTATAATAATAACCCTATAGTCTGCTGTGTAAATGCGGCTATTACAATAAAATTTGGAGCTAATAATTTTTTATTTTCAGACGGAACCTTTCGAAGACATTCCCTCATATAGAGGTGACGTGATAGTGTGTTTGAAATTCGTTCCTCCAGATATGACAATTCAAAAGAAGGGTAAAAGATCCCGAGGGGCTCTTCACGTTTTAATAAAAGAAGCCAAAGCTTTAACAGCAGTTAAAGCTAACGGAACATCAGATCCATTCTGTAAAAGGTGAGATTGAAAATGTCGTTTCGGTAGCGAAAAATATAAAACCTTTTTTCTACGATCACTATCGAAAGAGTCGTCTTTTGTGCCTGTCATAATTTGACATTATTGGCGCTCTTAAGCAGAAAGTATTTTAATAAGAATAAATAAATATTTTAGTTGATTTTCTAATATGTTCAAGCATCCAACAGTATTTTCCGTAATAATTTAATGAGCTGAGAAATACTGAAATCTAAAAAATATCTGACATCAATGTAATAAGTGTTGCCTATGTTTATTTATTTATTTATTTTATTACAGAAGCAAACAGGTTTCCCTTATTCTATGCAACTGTGGTTACAAAATATAACTTAATACAACGCATGCATATTGCTTATGAGACAAAAACGACTGAATGTACACACAAGACTAATTCTCTAATATTAAATCTGCAATAGATATTTTAAATTGACTCAGAGTAATTCCTAGCAGTTCAGTGTCTAGATTATCACTTGAGCTATTGTATAGCTGACATATTTTATCCAGCGAGCTTATTGAAGGTGTTAAGAATAAATAATTCCTAGGACGGGTTCGATGATAGGGTACGTAGAAATTTAATTGACTGAGAAGATCAGCTGAGCCTATTAAATTGTTGCACAACTTATAAAGAAAAATTAATTCTCGGCGTTTTCTCCTGCATACTAATTTATCAATACTAAACTCTGACCTTAATGGATCATAAGACTCATATTTAGGAGACATCTTGTGTTTTTTAAAATAGATATATTTCACAAACTTATTTTGTATGGCTTCAATTTGGCGACTCAAGCTTAAATTAATAAGTGAACTCCAAATAATGCTACCAAACTCCAACTTGCTTCTTACAAGCGAGTTATATATACTTATAATTGACTTAATATTAGTAAAAGCATAGGCAGTACGTTTTATAAACCCAAGTAATTTATATGATTGAGAAACAGTGTTAAGTATATGTGATTTAAAGCTGAACTTACCAGTGAATAAAATACCTAGGTCCGTTATTTCATTTACTCTCATTAATTGAGTATCCCCCATTGCATAATAAAAATATCTGGGGTTTTTTTGGCGACTGAATGTTAAAACAACACATTTGCCAGTGTTAAAAGGTAATTTATTAGTTAGCGACCAATTATATATTTTATCTATGTCGTACTGTAATTGAAGATGATCATTTAAGTTATTCACTTTTGTATAAATTTTTAAATCGTCCGCAAACAATAAACACTCAGATGTAATTAAGGAAGGCACTTCATTTATAAAAATCAAAAAAAGTAACGGTCCTAGATTAGATCCCTGTGGTATACCAGATTCCACCATAAATGCCTCAGATTTCTCACCCATGAAAGATACATATTGCCACCTATCACTAAGATAAGTTGCATAAAGTTTTAGTAAAGGATAGCTCATTCCCAGTGAATTTAACTTCCTTAAAAGTATATCATGGTTTACTTTATCAAAAGCTTTGGCGAAATCTGTATATACCACATCAACCTGTTCCCCTTTATCCTGTGATTCAAGTACATAATTGGAGAACGTTAGCAGATTTGTTTCAATAGACCTCTTATTACAGAAGCCATGCTGTTGATTACATAATATAGTTTGAAAATGCGAATATAATTTATCATATAATATATATTCACAGATACACGATACTGTAATATGGAAACTGCTAAGTACAAACTAATTTTATTTTGGTGTGATCGTAGAAAAAATCTTGTGTGCATTTTGAGCAGAAACTACTTTGGTAGTCTCGACATACTTTCTGTCTCGATTGTCAAAGTACTACTTTCTGCTTTTGATACACAAATAGCTATTTTATTGCAAATTATTATTAAAAATTTTCCCTTTTCCAGTTACCTTCTTCCTGATAAAGGTAGAAGTTCCAAACAAAAAACTCCGATTGCAAGACGAACAACCAATCCGGTTTGGAATTACACTTTTGTATACGACGACGTTTCATTACAAGAATTAGCTGAAAGATGTTTGGAATTGACTGTATGGGATCACGATAGACTGGCAAGTAACGAGTTCTTGGGAGGTGTACGATTCTCTCTAGGAACTGGTAAGTGAATTCTATACTTTAATGCGTCATCGTATCAGTTCATTAAGAATTGTCCATCTACCATAGGCGTACAATATACTCTTTATAAGGGGTTCATTAGCCCTATTAGTCTTGAACAGACAACGTGTTATATCGGAACTAACTAAACGTTACATCCATGCTCAATCCATTAAGAGATAGGATAGAACCAAAGGATGCAGTCTTGCCAGGATCACCCTGGGCGACCCTGGGAAGCTGGCGCCGAAGAAATTTGACGATGACCAGGAAAAACTTACGTTTAACAGTAGGATTTCTGACTGGCCACTGTCAACTAAGGAAACACCTCCATACTATGGGGCTAGTGGACACACCTCTATGCAGGATGTGTGAACAGGAAGATGAAACTGTCAGGCATGTCTTATGCGAGTTATCGTCAATAAGAGAGTGTGTGTTCGGTGAGTCTTGGCCTACACCTGCCGATATAAAGTAGATGTTTCCAAGTGACCTGTGCACCTTCCTGGGAAGGACAGGATGGACAATGAACTAGGAGGACAACTCCTCGGGAGGATGTACAATCCCTACCCACTCTACAGATAGTTAATTAAAAAATTTCCATCCAGCATGGGCGCACAATATAATTTTTATAAGGGGTTTATTTATTTGTAATATTGTTAATTGAATTTACAGGTAAACACTATGGAAAACCTGTCGATTGGATGGACGCCTCTGGCAGAGAAATGTCATTATGGAAGAACATGTTGGAGAAACCCAATTTTTGGGTGGAAGGTTCCCTGTCGTTACGATCATCTCTCGAGTCACGTGGATCATAACGTTCATATTTAGATGAATAAACTTGAAAAAAAATAAATAAATAAAAGAAAAAAATGTGCGAAATGTTATTAATAATCGATATTTTTGAATGTTTGTTGATATGTTATTGATTTGTACATGAGTTCAAAAATGTATAATCATTTTTAAGATGTAAGTAAATTTTTATTACTAGTTATTTAATGTATACCTTTTTAGGTAAATTGTAACTCTAACAAACTATATTTTCTTATCATAATAAATGTTTTCTATGTTTTTCATTTTATAATTCCTGCCCTCTTACCACTGACTCCTTTTCCAGATCTATCCCGGTTTTATTCCTTTCCTTCCCTTCCCCCTTTATTACCATCCTATACATTTGGATACTCTGCAAATTTGCACTGAATGTGGCAAAAGAATGTTTCAACTGTCAGCAACTTATAAGGTTAGCATTAACAGTTAAAATTGTAGTTGTATGTAAATTGGGTGACATTAACCGAGATCACAAAGATCTATTTGTTTCCTTGCTTCTACTTAGTTTCTGAGGAAAGTCTCAGGCCTATTCCTTAAAGGAATGCATTAGTTAGGGTAAATGTCCCTCCTTTAGGGTGAAATTTATAGTCGACACTTGAGGGTCACTCATACTTCACAGTGAAGTGAGTGTGAAGTCTGCACTCATCCTTATTGTATGCAGAGACACTTAACAGGCGAAAAGTGAGGTTGAGTTTGAGTGTAACTTGAGTGAAATATAAGTACAGATTCCAGCTCCCTTGAGTGAAGATTTCTAACCTATAAACCACGTTTGCACCTAACACTGTCATTTTACGATATCAAAATTTTGTTTGGTTGTTATTTGTCTGTTATAGTTCCAAATTTTTCAAAGTAAATTAGTATAATGGATAATTTTATTGATTTTGTAAACTATATAGATGATGAAAATGCTTACGTTTATCGTTTACCTAGGTTAATAATCACATTGGTGTAGTAAAAAGCATTATTATACGAAACAATGCTCTCCGGTTGAATTGAACCCGTGTGCCAGTGACACCTATGTATTTTCCTCTCCAGCTAAGCTAGCACAATCAGTTTTTCATTTTCTATAAAAAAATATTTATGTACCAGCTCACTTAAGGCTAGTTTTTCGCTAGACCAAAATAGTTTTCTTTTGTTCTCTATTGTCCTAAGAAATAATGAACTTTAATGAAATAATATCTACTATAAAAATTGAAAATAAGAATCTAAAATTATCTATTGAATAACTAGCTTGAAAAATAAACTTACGCAGCAAATAAGAAATATATATGAACAGTAAAGAACTAAGATGAGAATAAAATACTTGCAGAGTGCTAATACACGAACTGAACACACATTCAAATGAATGCAATGCAACAGATCAGATGAACGTTAAAGGTCGATCATAAATCACAATTGTTAACCAAACGCAACGAAAAGTTCCTAATAATATCATTGATGCAAAACTTTCTTCACTCAAATTCAAGTATTACTTGAGTAATGACTGTGGATATGAAAAGTCACCTCGAGCTAAACTCAAACTAAGTTGAGTTTGAGTGACCCTCAAGTGTCGACTATGAATTTCACCTTTAACCAGTAATCTCCAAAGATCCTATATTTCTATGCATTCCACAAGTATCTAAATGGAGGTCTCTTCTTCCATTCCACATAATGTGTCAAAATTCTTAGTGCTGTCTTACACACTCCTTTGTCCTCCACCAAATGAAGTCACATGAGTTAAGAATCCTTCCATGACCGGCACTGGGGATGTTTTCATTGGCTCATTGCTCCTGTGATTCATACACAGACAATGATTGCTCTATAGCTACATATATGCAGCTCAAAATCCTTGGGTAGCAACCTCAATTTTTGCAGGATATTTCGAGGTCAGTCTAACCACTCAGGAGTTTGTCAACTGTCAGACTCCATACTAATAGAGATGCTACTTTTGGACATTCCTGGTAGCGCAGATAGAGGCCTCTTTGTCTCTGATACTCTAGTGGTGAGCAGTTCTAACATCCATTTGGATGCTGTACTGTCTACACCTACTATTTGATGCTTTTTTACAGCCTCATGGGGTGTTTTTTAAATCTTTTTCTACGTACAACTGTTTCTTAGTTAACTCAGTTGCAGCCTCCGTAGATCGAACTGCTTGCTGTTATGGGTGGTGAGGTAGTACCAGTCAAATAATTGAAAGACAAATATCTACAAACATCTTTATTTCACTAAAAGTAAAAATATACCATCAACTGAAAATAATAATAAATTAATATGTACAATAAATGTTCGTTGTAATTTAGTCAACTTTCCACACATGAAAATCGATTTGATTCATTTGACAAATAATTATCTTCCGTATAGCCATTCTGTGAGTGTAAAGAGAAGAATAACAGAGATACAATGTCAAGAAAAGTGAGTGGGAAGTATGTTGTTCTCTGTTGGACAAAATATGAGAAAAACTGCTTGAAATAGAGAGAAGAATAATTGTGGGCGTGTCTAGTTCATCCGAGGCTGGAAGAATGACGAGGGCTGAATGGATGAACCTCGGATGAACTGGATACGCCCACAATTATTCTTCTCTCTCTTTCAAGCAGTTTTTCTCATACTTTCCTTGTAGTACTTGTGTAAATGGAATGGACTCGAAAGAGTTTTCGCATACTGTATATAATTTTATGTATACAACTCACTGTTGCTCCTATAAGAGATTCTATGTAGGATGTAGGGAAGATAAATATTTGCTGAACATGTATGTTTTGATTTGCCATTACAAAATTTAATGATCTTGCTTGGGAATTAAAACAATGGTTTGCATGGAGAGGAGGTAACAGCTTCACACATTATTTTTGAATATGAAGCACTGAGTCATCTCCAAGAAGAACCTAATGAAAAGACCAAGGATTCAAAGCCTCTGACTGGTGGTACCATACTAATCAAACCAACAAAATTGTTGTTAAGTGGAATACCCCTACTCAGGGGGGGCAAAATAATCGATTAATCGATATATATTCTTAAAAATAATCGATAATCGATTAATCGAACGATCCAAAATAATCGATTAATCAAAAATAACCAAAGAATCGAAAAATGTCGATTAATCGAAAATTTGGAAAAAAATCGGTGGGTCGAAAATAATCGATTGATCGGAAACACTCGATTAATCGAAAATAATCAATTAATCGAAGATTGATTCTTTTTCGTAATTCTAGATAACGGTAGCTGGAAGTGGTGAAAATAAAGTATCAAGTAGCATTGTAGTTTGATTCACAGTAAAAGCAAACCAAAACTACGTTGTGGTATAATATATATTTAAAAATTTTTTATTTTTTCTCTCGACAAAGGTAGCTGGAACGCTACCGAAACGTCGAAATAAAAAAATAAAAAACATTATTGTGGTTTGATAACCAAAAAATAAGAGAAAAAAATAATAAATAATGCCACAAGGAACTTACAGAGGATATTTAAATTTTTTGTTTTAAATGGGAATCTATTTTTCTATCTATCATTCCTGCTGCCATTATCAAGAAATTAGATCATCTCTTTGAGTACACTAATATTGGTTTATTAATATTTAATTATTAATATTGATTTACACATTTTAACATGCATCTTTATCATTTTTTCATACTCATTGATTTATATTAAAAGTAAATTATTTTCGATTAATCGATAATTTTTGATTAATCGATTATTACCGATGAATGGATTATTTCCGATTAACCGATTATTTTTCATTAATCGATTATTTTTGATTAATCGACTATTTTTAAGTAATCGATTATTTTCGATTCATCGGAAATAATCGATTATCAAAACGTATAATCGATTATTTTATATAATCGATTATACTTTTTGATAATCACCCAGCCCTGCCCCTACTAGTGCTGCCTCTGATACATCTTTTTAAAATACTCAAAAGAAATATTTAAAAAAATGTACCCCTATTACGATATTCTAAAAACCAGTATCAGATAGGGCAGCACTGAAATACAGTGTTCCAGTTTTCTTAGGCAGTAGTTGATTTTCTTTCCCAATTTGAACTGAAATAGGATTAAAAAGCAAAATAACAGTTCCAGCCAATGCTACAGATGAATAATGAGCTTTAAAAATATGTTTATGTGCAAGTGTTAATAGAGAGTTATTGGAACTTTTATAAGGTCGAGCAGTAATAGTGCAGACCTAATAGTGACATATACGCATGCGCATTTGATGTTTTAATTAAGGGAAACATTATTAAGGTTAGTGCTTTTCATAATTTGTGCGCGATTACTGCAGTGCACTATCCCGACTTTATTTCATGTTTCATATTTATATGTCACAGTTTGTAGGTGATCTGTGTCATCTGTGACACAACTGGACTGGACACAACCTAACTTTTTTCACAGTTTTAAGTTATCCGTTCTCCCCCCGTCAAATAAAAAATAAGATGAACGTTTCCAGTTCAGAAACTCGTGTTGAAAAATTTAGAAGATTAAGATTCACTTACAACGATGACATTGGATTTTTATATAACCCCATGCAAAATGAAAATGGATTGGAAATTATTCAGAATCTTGAACTCACAGTTTTAAAAAAGTTTTCTTTGAAACATCATTTACACTTGCTTCTGGATTAAATGAATATAAAATGATAATAATAAATATTTTCCAATGAGGATAAAAACATATGTACTTAAAAGAAGTAAAGTTACATTTTTAAAAACAATGTAGGTACCTACCTTAATATAATGTCATTATAGAGTTTCATGTTTCAATAGCTCCAAATTTTAAGTCTGTTTTAAGGTCGAGCACTATTTATTTAAGGTCATCACAATTACTGTAAGGCAGTAAATTCGTGTTTCCAATAACTCTATTATATAAAGAAAAACCATTCACTCGATTGCAATAACTTAAATATAAAATCAATACTTACATTCTTACCAATTCCAAAATAACTTGAAAAACGTTTTCCTATTTATAAATAACAGAATAAAAGTTTTTAAACCTATACTAATAATCATATACTACACACTTATTACGAAAGTCAATTTCACATTCCCTATCTAGATTCCGGTTTATTTTTTGGCGGTTTAAAAGTCTTTATCTTTTTACTTGCTTTATCTTTAGATTTTTTATTTGCTTGAAAATTTTGCCAACTGTTCACTCTATTTTGTCTCGACTCCTGGAACGGTTAAAAGATTAGTTTAATTAGGTACAAAACAAAATATTTTACTAACCTCAAAGTTTTTCTGCCATTCTTTTTGTGCTTTGGCTGATTCTTCTTCTTCAATTTCGGCTTCTCTCTTTCTTTTCCTTTCTTCTTGGTCTCTTTCCGCTAATTCACGCCTCTTGCGTTCCATATCTGCAAATAGTTTCATGGTCAAAACATAAACTGCATGTTTGTATTGTGCAGGATCATCCTCTGGAATAGAATCCTTTCCTTCTTTTTTTGCTTTCTTTTTCTTCTCTGCAAGCTACAAAGGCTAATGTGGTTAAATATGTGGATATAACCAAATAATAAATAAATATAAATATACTACTAAGAAATACCTTCCTTGTTTTTTAATTGGAAGCACTTACCATTAGATCTGTTCTACCAACTGCTTCTTCAATAATATCCATGCATTTTTTTCTTGTGTCTTCATTTTCTAAAGTTTTCCATGCTTTGTTAACTGCTTCGAATGCTTGTTGGGCTCTATCAGGATCATCTTGATTTTTGTCAGGATGCACTAAAATTGATAGACGTCTATATTTTTTCTTTACATCATCAAGTGTTGTTTCTGGCTCGACTTGTAAAACATCAAAGGGATTTAAATTTCTATAAGTAGATCCAGGTCGAAGTAATCGTTCAATTTGTTGTTTGGGTGTCAAGACAGAATCTCTTTTTTCTATTTCTTTAACCTATACAAAATAAATAGCTGTCAACATTCAATTTATATTTTAAACGTGAAGTACAATTAGGTATTTGTAAATTTAACGTTTGAAATTATACAATACCAAAATTAGTTATATCTTAAACACAAAAGAATCATTAATTATGTACTGACTACTCACTTCTGTATAAAATTTATTAAACTTGTGGTCAGCCTCTACATTTGTGGACATTTTAGAATAAGATTTCAATAAACCAACTATAATTTAAAACTTATCATTTGTTTGGAATAGTTTTAGAATTTTTTCCATCAAAATATTTTTAGAATGACAGTATTATCTGACATTATTGACATGACACTTGACGTTTATATGATATTATAAACTCAATTGTTATTGGTTGATTATTACAGCACTTATCCAATCAAATACAAACAGCATTGATAATAATTTAATTAATCAATAAAATCATAATATATATTCATTATATTTTCGTTTTAAAAAATATAACTAAGAGCTGTAAAGAAAAACTGTACCATTAAATTAGATCATTCAAAGAATTCTTTCAAAACATTTTCTACTTAAACTGGGATCAAGTAGGCTTGAGTCACTTCTACATAGAGGTCGCTAGTAATTACATTAGAAGAAGCCAAATTCTTTATTTGGTGGACGTCCATACAATTTTTTTATAAATTTTTTTACTAAACTAAAGTTTTTTGCTAAATAGTGAGTTGGTGAGTGTTCCAACCAGCTTAAACATATTGAAGGGACAAATAAAATGTGTATGCTGTGGTAAGTACTTAATATGTAACAAGATATTTTTCTATAAAATTAATATACGTTTTCATTTTAGAAAATCTTGGAATGCTGAGACGTAGACGATGATTCAACTAGAAAAAAGGTAAGAATTCTAATTTTAAAAGTGTTAAAACATTATATATGAGAAGGAATTATATTATTTATTTTTCTCTGTAATGAATTCGGATCTAGTTTCTGTTTTGTTGGGAAATATGTGAATATTTACAATACATTAGTTTTATTAGATATACTGATATAATATAATTACAAATAAATAAATGACATTACGATTAAAATGGCTGGTCATAAAATGGTAATAGATTTTCTTAAAAATTTCAACCAACTTGATAAATTTTATAAAAATTTCCAACATGGATTATAAAGTGGTTTTTATTTATTAGTAAAATTTGGACTAAACTGTACTATACAACATAATAACAATATTTTGACTATGCACATAATTTTATACAGTGTGGAAACCACTTATGGAAAGAAATTCTTCATGTCACTTGTCACTATTTTAGAAAATTATAAAAAATGCCGAGACACGTCAACCTTTGAATTGAGTTGTGCGTTATGTAAACATAAATGTAAATGTACAGGGTGATTCACGCAAGTACATATGCCATAGTCGGTGTTGTTTTTTTAAATGAAACACCCTGAATATTTGCATATTTTTGAAATCATCTTAATGAACCGATTCCAACAAACTAAATAATGTATGATCAATTATGAATTATACAGGGTGAAATTTTTATTTTCACAGTTATTAAACACATACATAAAATACCTGATGTATTTGATTTTAATACATTAAAATAAATGTTCAAGATGTTCTCCACCTTGTTGTTTGCAATAGCACAGTCTCCTATAGAACTCCTCCTTAACTTTGTTTAAAGTTTGAGGTGAAATATTCCGTATTTCTGTAGTTATCCTGTCTTTGAGGTCTACAATGCTAGTTGGTTGTGTTGCATATACTTTGTTCTTGAGATAACACCACAGAAAAAAAGCTAACGGCGTAAGGTCTGGCGATCTAGCTGGCCACTCAATAGTACCTCTTCGGCCATTCCATTTTTTGGGGAAGATTTCATCTAAATAAGTTCTTACCATTAAAGCATAAAGGGGTGTTGCCCCGTTTTGCTGGAACCAAACATTTTCATTTGGTAAGCTAACTTCATTTCTAAGCATATTTAAATATTTTTCAGCTGTCAAATTTCCATCTATAAATATAGGACCAATAATATGGTCGCCTATGATACCGGCCCAAACGTTCACCTTTTGAGGGTACTGAGTATGTGTCTCACGCATCCAATAAGGATTCTCTGATGACCAATATCTACAGTTCTGTCGGTTTATGTGACTGTTGATTCGTCAGAAAAAAGAATGGTACCAAGAGCTATCTCATTTCTGTTCAGCTTATTCATCAATCTTTCGCAGAAATCCATTCTACGATCTGGATCGTCTTCTGTTAACTCCTGCACAAAAGTTAATTTGTAGAGATGAAGTTTTTCTTTATGAAGACATCTTAGAACAGTTGTATGACTAACATTATTTTCACGGGCAATTTGACGTGTACTTGAAGTTGGATTCTCTTCGACACTTAACAAAATATTCACTTTCACTTCATGTGAGTCTCAGTTAAATATTTCATTGTTATATCGACAAGGAAAGAGTGTTTGACAAAGATTTTACTTTTTCAGTATAAACTGTCAACACATCAACAACTGACAGAATAGAAAACAATCCACATTATTTACCGATTT
>CAJUYI010002687.1:7448-29067 GCA_910591695.1 Galerucella pusilla | reverse complement strand
GTGAGCCTACACACTCACCCTCCCTACTCTACAGATACAGATACAGCATCACGTTCCTATTTCACCTCTATCTCATACTTCTTTCCCCATGGGTTGTTTTCCAACTCCCCCAGTAATTCTTCCCACTTTCTTCTTTTCTCCCTCTCCACCCTGCGCTCCAGTTCCTTCTTCTTCTTATATCCTACTTTACCTTCCGTCCACAGACTCTCCATTTCCTCATTCAACCAGTAATTAGCTTTCCACTTCCGCCTATTACCCCACTTTACTTCTCTCTTACAGCCCTGTATAACATCATACACAGTTTCTCTACATCATATACAAGTCCCCTTCCTATCTCCTCCCTTACTTTCTTCCTCGGCCTTCGTCCACTTACATCCCCACTCTTCCACTAATTCCTTTCTCCCTCTTTTTATATTCGTCTCCACATACCTACGTAAACTCAAGCATTCCAGTACCCTTTAACTACCCACTCTTTCCCCAGCCATTCATCACACGCTGTTATATCAATAAATGATGAACCCGCCAGTCACCTCTCACGAAGTTGGGCAACAGTCCATCATTCAGCACCGCCAACCCGTTGGATGTCAACACTTCCTCCAGGATCTCTCCTCTCCTGTCCGTTTTTCTACCTCCCCAAGCAGTATTCATGGCATTTCTGTCGCCTGTCACCATTCTTCTCATTACTCTCCTGACATTTGGGCTTATATACACTGTTGGAAATTCATTTCCAACCGCTTTGCTTCCGCAATCCAAACATATTGGTCATGGTACGATCGAGCACTAGGACGTACCGGCAGAACGACAGTATAAGTAATAAGTAAGTATAAAGTCATAAGTCAATTATTAACAGTGCAATAACGTAACAGGAGGGAAAGAAAAGGAACACTGTTAACATCTTTATTTATTTATAAAATGAAAATATGGAACATCCATTGATTGACAAGAATTAAAGTACCTACCAGTTAACAGAGTTGACAGATTGTGCTCAATTTAATTTTGTAAGAGGTACTGGTAGATCTTTGCGATTTATAGATAATTATTGTACACCGCCAGAATTAATAATATTATCTGTAGCTGTAATTTGGTTGTTTGACTACAATAATTGTAGTATTAAAATTTAAGATTACTAGCCTACGAGTTTTTATTTTGAACGAGATAGTTGTATATCTCAAATAGTAGGTGAATTAGGCAAGGCCGTAGCCAGGTTTGGTTTGGTGGAATAGTAGAAAAACATGAAATATAAAATAACAAAAGAAAGAAAATATTTTGCGTATAATATGACAATTAAAAAAAATATTTCGGGAAGGATCAATCCCCCTTGGCTACGGCCTTGGAATTAGCAGTGGACAGAACTGGAGTTGACGTTGAAATCAAAACAACAACCCCTATTTCTCCTACATACACACTATACACCACCATGGCTCCAATTCGCACTACCATCCGCTTCCCTTCCTCACTTCAAATCCCACCACTCGTAATCCTGCCTCCCCTGTATAATCCATTATCCATCCTTGCTTTCCCACATATCTAGCATTTACCTCAGGTCCACACACCACATCCACTTTCCACCTATACATTCCCTCATCTAGAACATCATGTGCTACTCTGCATTTTCCTAAATTTATTTGTAACACCCTCCATCTCTCCTCTACATTTTTTCTTCCCGCGGTCCGCTCTCCCCTTCCTCCTATTTGTCCAGACTCATCCCCTCTAAGGGGTCCAGAGGTCCCTCCCATTTTTTCCATCTCCGTCTACATAAACTCCCTTTCTTCCCCTACTACATTCTCTCTCTCCCCTGGCTTGTGTCTCCTCTCCCCACATACCCTACAAAGGAAGGCTTGCCGACAGTCTCTGGCCATTTGCCCCACGCTCTTACATAGCTAGCATCTTCCCCACTCTCCTTGCCTTTCATCCCGCTACCTGGCGGCCCTTCACTCCACGCCCAAAACATCTGCCCTCCTCTCTCCCCTCTATAATATTTACCCTATTTGGGTCCAGCTTAATATCTCGTTTTCCTAGTGAGGCTTCCGCTTTCTCACACTCCACCCTCACCACCGCCATTTTCATGCCGTTTCTCTCCCTCACCACTTTCAACACCCTTGTCCCTTCCCCAATCAATTCCTCTATTTTCTTCCGCACCACTTCATCTTCCATCCATGGGTCTATCCCTACCATCTTAATGGTTTTTGTTCCCCTTCCCGCCCTAGCTCCTGTTATCCTTCTGTACTGTAGAGTAGGGAGGATGAGTGGCACTTAGGCCACATGTGACCCATTGTACATCCTCCCGAGGAATTGTCCTCTTAGATCATCGTCCATCCTGTCCTTCCCAGGAAGATGGACAGGTCACTAGGAGACATCTCCTTTATATCGGCAGGTGTAGGCCAAGACTCACCGAACACACACTTAAACTGAACGAGAAGTATAAATGTCACTTTTGACATTTCGTTCATTTCGAAGAAATTAAAATTATTTTATTCGAGATTTATTTCAATACGATCGGGCAAAAAATGGTATAAGCATCTCGAACGTTAATACCGGTAATACCGATCTCCAGCAAAATTGGAGGCTACGCTACGATCAGTCTCCAAACATTGCTGTCGACCGGTAAACAATCCTTACCGTTCTTAATACTCAATATACTATTAAAATATCGTAAGTAATGTTCTATATTTGAAAGCTGTGATTAATAAAAACTAAGATTAATGTTAGTAGATTTGACGGTGGAATGGCAAACTGCTTAGATAGACGATTTTGAGGACAGGTTCACAAAACAGTCTAGGTTAGACTGTTTTGTGGACAGGTTTTGTCAATTATTCCGTACGAGTATCTAGTCTCCATGCATCAATCAGACACACCTGATTATCATTTCTATAAATTCCCGAATGGTGGAAAAGTTTATAAAATAATTTTATTGATAAATCTGACTCATTTTTTACGGCTGAACGACAAAAAGTACATACTGATGCATTTAAAGAAAACATGAAATTGAAATATTTTGGTTTAGTGTTGTGGATATTATAACTACTATGAGTCTCGCATTCTTTGTAGGCCTTGTTGTTTCCAGGCGCTATTCTAAACACGGTAATGTTAATTAGATCCTGACAGTTAATGGGATTGACAGCTAGACTTTTCAAAATAACTAATAAATATTTCCGCCCTGACGTTACTCGAACTCAGATCTATGGATTCAACATATTTTTCAAATCGCCTTTCGTTCTTTTCAGTGTTGAAAAAAGACAAGTAGGTACATTTAAGACAACACAATATTTTAATGCAAATAAAAATACATATATGGCTTACTGTTACATTTTAGTAAATACTGAATGTATGATATCAATTAAAATATCAATTTTTTTGACATAACAATCAAGTATTATATGCGATTGAGCTGACTAAAGCTCTCAAAGCAATAATTAGTTTAAAAAAATTATTTACGATGAATTCGAAGCTTTTTCATTGTCTAGGTGTAATTGCTGATTTAAGAATGCCACATTACTTGACTTCAGTCTTAAAGCAGCAGCCATATAGGGAGAAGGAGACATACACGGAGTTGAACACAGACTGTTACTAATATCACATTGATCCAGCATAAGAAGTAGTTCCTCTGTATTTGGACCATTATTTGTTTGATTAACACTATTATCAGACTTATATGAAATATCTAGAGCAGTTGTCAAGTCCCACATTTGAATTGTACCATTCGAATGTCCAGTAAAGATAAATCTTCTAGGCCTTGAACCCATTCTACTTGAACCTTCACATTCATGAACGCAAAATGCACTTACTGTGCTGTTATCAACTGCTTTTATTACACAAATTCGTTTCCCATTGCTAGCTAATCTGACAAATACTTGGTCAGAATCAGGAACTACTTTTTGAATAAATACTTGTTCATCGTCTTGTTCACCGAAGGGACCACATTCATTGGCAACTCCATGCGTCATAGTAGGTTCTATAGTCTCTAGGGCTACTATTTTAAAAGAAGCTTCAGGTGTTGAACCTGGTTGGGTAGAAAGCATTCCTCTGAATCTAGTCACCCTCCAACTTCTTACATGGTTGTATTCGGAACATACTGATACAAGATATTTTTCGGAGAGTGTTACTTTAATCACTTTGCTTTGATGAACTGTAAAAGTTTGAAATAGCTGAGGTCCATGGCCTACAGTCTCAGGATGCTGTACTATAAGCCTCACAGCACCTGAAGTTGTTCCATAAGCTATTTCTATCCAATTGCCACATATATTCGTCTTTGGAGTAAGATAAACTGATATTGCAGTAACTGGTTCATTATTTGGGTCTCTGTACAATTCTGTTACCAACAAATCGTTGTCTTTCATCCTTAGAGGAAATTTCTGCATGTCTATATAATAAATACATCCATTATTACATCCTAATAACAATATTGAACCTGCTGTATCAAAAGATGCAATAGGCATGACATCTTGTGTTTGCCAATGTTGAGTCATAGCATGCCATACTCCTAATTTTCCTGAAGGTGATAATGCAACCAACTGACTGCCAATGAAAAATAGATATTCTACTCGAACACACAGATTAAATGTACCAATATTTGTGTGTGATCCAGTATCTGAAATTCCCCATAGCCTAACCTGACTACCATACGATATGGCTACCATCTTTGAAGCTTCTGCAGAACCAATTTTAGCATTAATTGCTATTCTTTCTATACAACTTTCGATAAACGGACTGGTAAACACTTGTTGCCAACCACTAGAATCTTTCAATCTATAACAAACAACAAAATGTGCATATGCAACAACTATCCAATTGTGATGAGCTTTTATTATTTGTACTCTAAGTGGATCAGCCCAACTGGTTGCCGTTACACCGAATATTAAACCAATATCGTTTCTAAACAATTTGTTAAGATCAGCAGATGAGTTTCTGACATGTCTCAAATCTAATGAAGCTGCCCTTGAATGCCCTCTACAGGGTAAGCCACGCAAATCTTGAGAGCTTCTACTATAATTGTTTGACGCACCTAGTCTTAATTCCAAAGATGAATTCCGTGAATGTCCGTGTGGTCTATTGGACATGAATCCTTGAGAATGATGCGTGCATCCTAATTGATTTTGATTGGAAGAATTGTGGTCATCTGTGGGTTTCCCTGAAAATAATTAAAAATACTAAATATTGAAACTTTATTACATTGATGTAAGAAAACGATTTGAGAAATCACTCTGTATGGCATATATGTTCAAAAGGTCAGACTTATTAAATAGCACACAGTGCAACATTTCATCCTATCAATTGGAAAATATTATATTCTACTTTTCCAAACAATAACAAAGACAGTTGGACTGTTTATTTTCATATTTGTTTCTTTTTTACTCCTAAATAGTAAATACCACATCTAAATTCCGGCAGATTTAGCGGTTTAATAAACATTGAAAATTTTATGTTACATTGCTCACCGCATACAATATATTTTTTAAATATATAATTAAAAGAAACATTCAAAAAATCCGTATATTCTACATTGTTCTGTCGTGTTGTGCTGTGTCGTGATGCTACGCCGCTTTCATAAAATCAACATTAACGCACGAGCTCTATATCGATTTCTAATGGCCCTCATTAATACACTATTTGGTTAATAGTTATTTACGTAATTAGTGGGATATGGACATTATTATCGCACGCATGTGAAGTGTAATCACATAAGTGCGTTAATAGTTCCTATCACACGTGTTACGTACAAAATTTTATCTACAACTGTTTATTAGTATTATTAACAGTGCCTATAATATAAAATTTGAAAAAAATTTCAATCCAACGTATTTTTAATAATATTGACTGCAAACATAAGGTACTGTGTATCATATTTTATGACCATAGCAACAAAGACAAACAAGGCTGTGAAAAAAAAATAAATTAGTTATGTCATCAAATTTTCAAAGTTGAATGAACAAAAATCTATAAAAATGAGTTCAAGCGAAGAAAATCTCCTTTCGGAAATTGAAAATGCAGCTTCCAGTGTTATTTTAAATATTTAATTCTGGTATTAATGTTTCTAGATTCTTATTACCGCACTAGTGCGGTAATGTAATCAAAAACGCACTAGTGCGGTAATATACGTCATTATGACATTAAAAATAGTGTCAAATCGTACCCGTTACATGACAGTTGTAGATAAATAACTATACCGCACTGCTGTAGCGTGCGGTAATGTTACAAATGGATTATTACAATAAAATGAAAAAAAGTATGGTTTTAATTTTTATATTGATTGTTGTTATAAAAAATATAAAAAAACATCTAATTTATAACGATATTCTTGAACACAAATTAATTGTTGTTAATATTTACATTTATTGTACAGTATGTACAATTTGTAAATTGTACTGGAGGACAACGAGAATTTATAGACGTTGAAGCTGCATGGCTAATTGTTTGGTTACCACTTCTATATTTCGATATGAACATAGAGAAACCTATCTGGTAATTATCACAGTCGTTAGGGAATATTATGATTTTCCCACTAATTATACAGTATACTATTTCTTATAATTACGTCCAACAATACCAAAATAGTGCGGTGAGCGTTCTGGCGGCGTAAAAAAGATAATAAATATGGATCGCGGCTTTTCTTTTGGCTTTTGACTCTTTACAGACTTTGAGAATGTGGGATTTTTTTTATTTTTCTAATGCCGTGTTTTCGTGTTTATCTAAGTTTGCGTTTGCGTAGCCTTTTTTCAACTGTTGTTGAATAGTTGAAAACCAAAAAGCAAAGAGTAAAGATTGCGATATTACCAATTAGGGAACGAGATCAGCGTCTATTTGATTTATTTTTATTTAGTGATTGTGAACGGACTGAACTGTAGGTTTTAATTATTTTATATTAGTTCAATTCTTATGCATTTTTTTAAATAAATAAAAATTTTTGTTTATTGATTATACCAAGTTTGAATATTTTAATTAACAATATTTTTGAATAATTTGAAGAAAACTCATATGAGGACGTCTTCTTCAAAGGGCTGTAGCTCCTTCAGGAAGCATTTTTGGATTAAGGTAATTTGAGCTAAATTGACCTAAAATCACCTCTGTAGTTTCCGTTTGGCAGGTGAGTTTCTGGACACCCTATAAAGGTCATTTTATTTAAAAATATGACTTGTGAAACACTTAACATTCGCCATTCGCCAAGGTAAGAACTCATTCTTCTAAGAAGATATATTTTTTTGACACTTTTTTTGATAAACCTATATTATTCTGAATGCTTGGAAAACGTTAAATTTTCATCCACTTGTTGTATATTTAAATTATTTACAAAAATTCCACCATTAGTCTTTTTCGGAATAGCATCAATCTATTTTTCATAACATTGATTTATACGTCGTCGAGTGAACACGTACAAATTTTGCTCTACATTTAAAGTTAGTTTTAGTGGTGTTTAAGAGAAAAGTAAAAGTTCAAATTAATATGGGGGACGAAAGTGGTGGCAAGGAAGAGTGCAAAATGAAAAAAATATTAAATAGTGAAATGAAAGGTGTGAAAACGCGAAGTTTGTCACTTGGATCCATATCAAAATCCGAAATGAATACGATTATCGGTACTGGTGATAAAAAAAGTGTAAACAAGTCCATTAAAACCCATTCTGATAAAGATAACAAGAACGGTACAGGCGATAAAGGTGAATTTAATTTACAGGGGACATCCAATGAAAAGACCAACAAAATATTTGGTGACCCTTTTAAACCAAAAAAAGCAGTAATACGCACTCCACCACCTGCAAAAATAAATACAGAATTAGAAATACAGGATTGTGAACCTACAGGTAAAAGACTTAGATCTGATACAACTCCAGACTCAGAGAAAGTTACAAAAAGGCAATGTGACAGGAATATTTTACAAATAGATACACAGACCAACATTATTTCACAAGATGTCATAAATGATTATGGAACATTCCAAGACAATCAAACAATGTTATCAACAGACAAAGTAATTTTTGAGGTCTTCTCCGCATTAGATAACATACAAAAAACAGCAGACAAACCTGAGGGACAGTTTTTTATAAAAGAAGACAAGGATTGCTTAACAAATGCTGGAAATAGCATTAATAAATGTCTAACATTGTTAATATATAAAATTGGACTTTTAGAAAAAGAAAATTTAGCTTTAAGAAATAAAGAAAATTGCTACCCCAACACGCAGACTACCTTTGAAAATATACCAGGGGTTAACGAAAAGCTAAGAACATATGCCTCAGTGAGCACTGTGAAAAACAAGGAAGACGTACAGCATCCCAATAAACCTGAAGCAGACAAATGGACAACCCCAAAAATAACGAGGAAACATGAAACTGTAATAACAATAGAAAATGTCACTGACGCCAAAAAAGCAAGTCAACGACTTAAAGAAGAAATATCTGCTAAAGCAACAGGTGGCGGTTTTAAAAGTATTAGACACTTAAAAAATGGAGCAATTGTTCTCGAAAGTCACAATAAAGAACAGCAAGAAAAACTGAGATTGGCCTTAAATAATAAAAATCATATTAAAATTAAAGAGTCACAAAATACCGACCCAATGTTCATGGTTACAGGCATAGAGAAAGGAATACCTAAGGAGGAGTTTTTAAAAGACCTTGTCAGATTGAACAGTGAAATAGAAGATGAATTAGGTTACAGTGTCACTGAAAAAATTTCATTCATTGCCAAAAAACAATGTAAAAACCCACATAAGGAAAACTGGATCTTACAGGCACCCCCAGAAATCTCAAAATGGTTCCTTAAAAAAGAAAAAGTTAATTTTGACCTTGTTAAAGTATACGTTCAAGAGCATTTTAATCTAGCTATATGTTTTCAATGCTCAGGTTTTGGTCATGTGGCTAAACACTGTGCGGAAAAGCAATGCTGTCACAAATGTGGTGGTGAGCATTTTGGCAAGGACTGTGACAAGGAAGTATTGAAATGCCCGAATTGTACCAAAATGAAATTTGACCCAGAGTTGAACCAACATAGTGCACGAGATGTTCAGTGTCCAATGTATAAAAAAAGACTTGCACAATATCAAAGCCATATTAATTATTCAACTCCTCCTTTTTTATGAACAAACTAGAAGAGAACAAACACGTCATCGGTATAAAGAACACAACAAGTATTATACATCAAAATCTGCAGTCAATCGGAAACGCAGTTGACAGGATAAACGAAATGGTGAAGGCTCATAATGACTGTAAGATACTTTGTGTTACTGAACACTGGAAAACAGAAGGTCAACTTAGAAACATGGGAATAAATAATTTTAAATTAATATCCACGTTTTGTCGTGAGAATGGGTTCGGAGGTTCGGCAGTGTACATTAAAAATGGCGTGAAATGTAAAGTTCGAGCAAAGCTGAATAAGCTATCTGTAAGTGGCGATTTCGAATGTGCAGCTGTAGAATGTGAACTTGGTAAGGTACAAGTTTTGATTGCATCAATTTATAGACCACCCTCCGGAGATTTAGGTATTTTTTTGGACAAAATTGAACAACTTTTAGTTAGTATTTTTTATGAAAAAAAGGCAATTTTTATAGTAGGTGATTTAAATATTGAAATGCTCAAAGAAAATAAAACAGGAACTGAACTTCTTTCACTAATGAAATCCTTTAATTTAGTTCAAACCATTTTTGAAAACATTCGTATCACCAGAATAAATGCTTCTTGTATAGATAATATATTCACAAATTCAGATTTTTTACAAGCTAAAACATTTGAGTATTTTATTTCGGACCATACTGCACAGAAAATCATTTTTAAAACTGACCAAGATAAAAATAATGAATTAAGACACAAACGCATTTTTTCAGAGGAAAATAAAAATTATTTTCTGGGTAGTTTACGAGAGCAAGACTGGTTAGCGGTTTATGATATTGAAAAAAGTGATATTAACAAGCAATGGAATGTATTCATGGATAGTTTTAAAGTTATATTTAATCAGCATTTCCCTCTAAAATTAAGTGGTAAAAAACCTAATGTAACTGCACCAAATAGCCCTGGACTTATAGAATGTAAGCGAAGGTTAGATATTTTTTTGTCATTGTCAAGGAGCAATCAAATGTATAAAGATGTTTATGACAGTGAGAAGAGAATGTATGACCAACTTTTAATCAAATCGCGCGCAAAAAAATATGAGGACAGGGTAAAAAACTCAGATAACAAAACAAAATGCATGTGGACCATATGCAAAGAAATTAATGGAAAAGATAAAAGTTTCTCAGAAATTGGGTTAGAGGGGGATCCTGTATTGATCGCTAAACAGTATAATGAACATTTACTTTCTATTATTCCAAAACTTCTGACTAATTTGGTCGATATACCGTTTACTTCTCATATGTCACAAAATGACAAATCCACGTTTTTAACTCCGGTAACACCAGACGAAATTTACAGAATTGCAAAAAATATAAAAAACAAACATAGTAGCGGTATTGATGACATTCCAACTAGTATTGTAAAGATGTCCGTTTTTGAATTGCAAGATGTTTTGTGCTATCTGATAAATAACTCATTTACGTATGGTATTTTTCCTGAAAATTTAAAAATTGCACTAATCAAACCCCTGCATAAAAAAGGAGATCCCGAAGTTCTTGACAATTATAGACCTATAAGTCTGTTGCCTGGATTCTCCAAAGTTTTTAAGTTGGCGATGAGTACCCGATTGGTTAAGTTTGTGAGGGACTGCAATTTATTCAATACATGCCAACATGGTTTTATCAAGGGAAAATCGACACAAACCGCTATTTTTAAATTTTTGCAGTTTATCATAGAACAGCTAGAGAAGGGCGAGTTGGCACTGGGAATGCTTTTGGATTTGTCCAAGGCTTATGATTGTCTTGATAGGGAACTGCTTATTGAAAAGTTAGAAATGTATGGAATAAGGGGAGTTGTAAAAAAATGGTTTATATCGTACGTGAATGATAGGAAGCAAACAGTAGCAATTACAAAGGGGGGGAACACCTGTAAATCAGAAATAATGCCCAACAACATAGGAATCGCACAGGGAAGTATCTTGGGACCAATCCTATTCATATTATATGTCAATGACCTCTCTCTTATAGCCACCCAATCGTATCAACATATTGTTAAGTATGCCGATGATACTAATTTAATTGTCGGCAGCAAGGACATACAAGACATTTTAACAAAGGCTAACCATTTGTTCACCCTTGCAACAGAATGGTTTGAAAAAAATAAATTAGTTTTAAACAAAGACAAAACAAATATCTTACTTTTTAGAACAAAACAAGCAACAGTCACAAAGCCATCTGTAATAGATATTAACAATAAAGAACTAGTTTTTTCTGAAGACGCAAAGTTTTTAGGTATTTATATAAATGAATTTTTTGATTGGTCTTTTCATATAAATAGTGTGAAAAAAAAACTCAATACGATTTGTTATGGAATTCGGGTCCTTGGCAGGTATATGAATGAGAGCACTCTTAGGATAATGTATTATGCAAATTTTGAATCTGTGTTAAAATTCGGGATTATTTTTTGGGGAACGCACAGCTTAGCGCAGGACATTTTCGTTGTTCAGAAGCGAATAATAAGAGTTATTAGAAATATGGAGTATAATGAAACGTGTAGAAATGTTTTTAGAAGTCTTGGAATAATGACATTTTGGGCCGTTTATATTTATGAATGTTTAATGTTTTTGTTTAAAAATAAAAAATTATTTGATTTAAGACCGAAGACTCACGGATATAATACAAGAACATTGAATGTTAGTTACCCAATACATAGACTGACGCTTACCGAAAAGTGCCCTCATTATATGTGTCTAAGGCTTTTTAATTCTCTCCCTGATAAAATAAAAGAAATTGGTTCACAAAAAATGTTTAAGATCAAGATTAGAAAAATGTTGATAAATTTGGAACCTTATACGTTGCAAGATTTTATTAGTGTTTAATGTATACGGTACTTTTTTGTTTTTGGTTAAGTATTGAGTTTTTTGTTTGTATGACGTCATTTCACTTTATGTTTACTTGTAATCATGATCTGAAATAAAGAAGTTTATTATTATTATTATTATTATTATTATTATAAGCATAAATATTGTCTTTTCTGTAGGTATTTAATTTAATCTTAGTCCATTTTGGTTTAGCCATATATATAACCCTACAAGTTCCTCGTTTATAGTATCCTCAATCACATCTACCTTTTTACATATAAAATATAACAAGGTATTATCTGCAAAAAGCTGAATATTGCATTTTTTCAAACTCTTCATAATGTCATTAGGCTGAAATACGAGCTACACATTTATCTGCAATTAGTTGTAATAAATCAAATCACTTTCTTCCTATATTCAATATACTTTTTGTTTTCATTTATTCTGATTTTCAATGGTCCAGATATTTTACTAAATAAAATTTGTTGTATTCACAAAATATCTGATGTGCAGTTTTTAAATTTTGTTAGTAATTTTTTGGTTTAGTTTTTGTTACTGTAGATCTCAACATATTGTTAGATTTACATCTAGTTTGAATATTGAATTGATTACCAATTTTTTTTATTCTTTCTGATAAACCTTTCCCATATGGAATGCATTTTATTAACATTTCCAAAATAAGCAAAAAAGCACTATGCCAATAAAACTGTTCTAGGAGCATGCACTACAAATAAAAAATAATGTGAGTTATGAAAAATTGTGCTTTTCCTAACTGGTTGAACAAATAACATTTATTTCACATTTTACCAACAATGTGATCTACTGAGAAATTGGCAGTATTTAGCTTCTGTCTAGTTGTCAAATTTTTTTGTTGTCAGATAGGGACCAAAATTTTATAGAGACTTAGCATGTCTATTGTTATAAATGTCAAAACATATGCCAATTATTCTGGAAACAAAATAATTTCTTTTTTGTTAACGTTTATAAATGAAACCAACATTTAGTTTAGTTGGGATCATAAATTCACAAATCAGTTGGTTAAAATACGAATTAATATAATATATATTATTATGATCATTATACCATTCTATGTAAGAATTTACAAGGGAACTAGAACAATTTGAATCATTTATTACTTTACCATTTTCGCCATCCGAAAGACCTTCTGAGGGTCTGTTGGGGCCAGTCCTAGAACTAGGTGCTGCAATTGGCTCCGTGGATTGATATATATTATGTGTTGGATCCTGGATAGGAATGCAGGGAGCTGGTAAAGCTCCATAAAATAAAACATCTCCACATGTAGGTTGCGTTAACTCTTCGCAAAGTAAAAGTCTTTTTACCAAAGGCGCGATATTGTAGTATTCAGCTTCATGTCTCAGAATTCGAACATCTATTCCTTGTAAGTCCACTTCTCTTGTTCGTAGATAATTTAAAATTACAGAAAATTGTTTAGGATCTCTATCGATGAAGATTGCACCTTTTTCATCTCTCAAACTAGATATACGTCCACTTAGTAACGCTGTAAAAAATGTGTCTGGGATAAGAGACAAAGTTTGTCTGGATGTAGAAAATATTTTCCCTCCAACATTTAAGTGTAATATATCACCAATAACACCTGGTTGTTGGAAAGCCATATTAATTTTAAATCAAATATCCGTAGCTACTATTTTTGAAACATAGTTAATAAATTTGTGACTACCTAAATGTTTACTTATTTTTCACAATTCACATCATCAATCAATTGTCAAACACCAAAAACTACAATAATCGAAATATTCGAGACACATTCGAAATAACAGTCGAGAAAGATAAATTTATATTATTTATTGTTTTATCCAGTATTCAGTAGTTAGTTATTATCTGTCGACCGTAAATTTTTATTAATGGATACAAAATAATTCAATTATGATAAAATTAGGTAGATAATAAATCAATTTGGTATGGGCAATAGACAACCAAATATACACAAAAACTGCATGTTGGTATGAAAAAGTAATGAGTTGTTGAAAACATCTACTTTTCACCTGTGCATTAACAAGGAATAGGAAACAATCTAACAGCAAAGCAAGCGTGACATTGTTGGGCAATCTTCAAGACTTATTGGTATTTGCGCACACCGCAATATTATACAACTGGCTGCACAAATTTTCTGCCTTATTTGTAATACTATATACAGAGAGGCCAGGGCAAACATAACTGCCTTTTACCAGATACGATTGTCGACAAAGTCTGGTGGAAGATAAGGCAAAGTTAAAAGTGCTCGGCTGTGATACGGTGATGTCAGGTTGAATTCAGACTATAAAACCTATAGCACATATTTGGTTATATAGAATTAGGCAAAGCAGCTTAAAACTGGGTTATATAGGTGTTATGTTTCTAATATTAGTGTATAGTAGTATATAGAATAGTATGTATGGTACCTATATAGTTTTTGTCTATGACAGTAGAGACTGACAGACGATTATGATGTATGTACTTGGAGCTTGAATAAAAATAGTTAAGTGTTGTTAGAACCCCGAGTTTCATTTGTGAACATATTAATAGGTACCAGAAGCGTGGAACAAACATGAAAATGAGATTATAAACAAAGCAAAAATGACTCTAATGGTGAGCAGCAGCCTGAAAGAGGGAAATTGGTGATATATAGCCCAAAAATCTTGAGCTGGACGTAGGTACACTTCTACAGTAAAATAAATTATAACTCATGGACCCATTGCGTGTGTAGTAGAACTAGCCTATTGATGACAAGAGAAAACCTCTTCCAAAGCCTATCCTGTATCCTGTAATTCCTGTATGTGTTACCGTGAAAGACCGAAATCTGGTGAATGTCGAGATACACCGGCGGTGAATGTCAACATTCTCAACGTTGCTTGTATGTCCGAAATATTGTTGAAATTTCATTATTTCTTAACTCATGAGGTGCTTTCGATTATTCACTTTTGGCTGCTAGTAGCAGCCAGTGTTATGTTATCTATGGTAGCAGCTCGTAGTGACTGAATTCCGATCGTTTATTACCAGGCGTGACGCCTAGTCTTACTTTCCCCTTGCCCCTCAAGCACATACCAGGTTTGTTCCCGTAGCAAGTTCCTAACTGTTATGAACATATTGAGTCTGCGCACTATCAGAATTCAGGCTCTGCTGGAACGCTTTTTTGATACTGCGCAAACTCAATATGTCCATAACAGTTAGGAACTTGCTACGGGAACAAACCTACCGAAAAGTATGAGCTTCAAGCCACGGACATTAAATATTTGACGTTTGTCCGGTTTGACGTTTATTTAAAGGTTAAGATTGTTCCGATTACGATTTAAACCTTACTAAAAATATCTATAAATATGCAAAATTATATTATCAACAACATTATAATTGAAAGCTGTTCTTCTAACAACACAGGAAATTCATTGGCATTGGCACATGACAAGTGGTTTTGAGGATCCTAAAAAATCGTGTTCGTTTTGCTCAAAAGTCGTGACGACTGAGGCGTCACGTACAAGTGCTTGAAGCCCAAATAAACGAAAGCAACAATGGTGTATGTTGAAAAGAATTTTTTTTGAAATAAAAACAAAAAAAATCCATAGGTCTTTATTTATTAAAATAATATGGGAAAAGGACTTTGTTAAACTCAAAACAAACAGTAGAACATAAAAATATAAAATGAAATATAAAAAATAAGAACAAATTTAATAGATATCTTATTTATTGCAACAACTTAAACTACCGTGGCACTTCGAATTGCACAAAAGTTCCTTGCTTTTACAGCTGCATTTAGTCGTGGAACACTTCCTTTTGCAGTTTTACAACGTGTATAGCCTTGCCCTCCACTTTTTGAATTAGCAGAAGCTGCTTCTCTTAGCCACATTTCTTTTGTTGAAACTTCGTCCATGGAAAGTAACTTTTCTTTACAAATTACGAACTGATTACGGGTGAAAAGCTGCTTCAAGGTACCATTTTTGTTAGCTAATCTATAAAAGTCTGAATCCTCTATTCCAACATCAACCGCTAACACATTTCGAGGGTCTGTACCACCACGTTCGACCTCAGGGACTTGAATTCTCACGGTATCACCAATTTGGACAGGAGGAAACTTTTTTTTGAGGTTCGCAACATTTTTGTTGCTTGAAGTAGAAGATTCTCCTTTGCAGCTATTCTTTTTAAAGAAATTAGCTCGTGTTGTTTAGTCAGTGCTTGAGATGAAGATGTGTTAGGTGGCGGATCAGTCAGTGCTTGAGATGAAAACGTGTCAGGTTGCGGGTCAGTCAGTGCTTGAGATGAAGACGTGCCAGGTTGCGGATCAGCTCCAATGGTATTTTCATTATCCATGTCTGTTTCAAGGGAGGGAGTGATGACGAAGTTTAAACCCTCTTATTTGGTTAAACGCCAAACAGGAATTCATAAGGACTCTGGCGTATTCCTTCGTGATAAGATGTGTTTTTGTGAATTGGACAAACGGCAAACCTTCTGACCACTTATTTGAATCATTGTCTTGCATCCAAGCAGTTAACATATTTTGTATGTCCTGATTGGCTCTTTCAACTGAGCCTTGTGTTTTACTGTGACGAGGCTTTCCGTGCACTATTTCAACATCTTTCCACATAGCGCATAGTTCAGATATGACTCGATTACTGAACTCTCTGCCTGCATTATCCGATTGCAATATAGCGGGAGCACCATATGTTAAAAAGATTTGGAGAAGGTGATATGCTACTTCTTCTGATCTCTTGCTTTTTAAATGTCGTAACTGGACAAATTTGGTTAAATGATCTTGATATACCATTATAAACTTGTAATCGCCATCTCTGTGTGAATGCAAGTCTATCAAGTCGACTTGACATCTAGAGTTCAATTCGGAACTGAGCCACAGCTGAGCATTGGTTTCACAACAATACCTGTTTTGGGCGCGCTATATTTCATTTGACATTGTTTACACAAATTTAAATACAACATTACAACTTCATAAGTAATATTTTTGTATCTAACTTGCAATTATTTAAGCATTCGTGTTCTTCCACCATGGCCTGTTCTTATGTGAGTTTCAGAAAGGATTGTAAACAACTCATAGAGACATAATACTGGATATTTGTTTCTTCTGGTTTTAGTGGCACAATTAACTTTTCTTCATCACTAACTTTGAAGATGTCAAAACGTTTTAAACGTCTGTAGTCCAAAGGTGTACTACACTAACTTTTAGCAGAAATTACTTCAGAAACGATTTTAGAGTACTTTTCTTGAGAAAAATAAAAACAATTGTCTTCTCGTTTACTTCCAATTAAGGCATGTAACTTTTCAAAAAACAGATCACGATTCACTGTAGTAGCCATTGAATACAAGTTATAATTTCTAGTAAGAAAATTTAATTAGGTTAGGGAGCGCTGTCAAACGTTGCGTTAGACTGACGAAGACAAAGCTAACTGAAACAAGGGGCTTGAACCGTCTAAAAACTTGTCGCGACCTGCAGTGTCCGAGGTTCACCGGACCTTCTTTGTGTTGGTCGACATATACCGGTGAAAGTCCGAATGTATAATGGGATTAAGAAATGTTCGGACATTCACCAAGGCATTTGACATTTGTCGATATCCACCGGCGAATGTTTACATTCACTACTTTCGGTCTTTCACGGTAACTATGGAGGGTAGAGGTAAGGAGAACCGTCTTGTATGGGGGGAGAGTTGAAAAAGTGTCCAGCTGTATACTGACAATAAAGCTTCAAGTATCTGCCAGAGTAGCGCTGGCGTACAAAAAAATCTAGTATGAACATAGCTATTGTAGACGGAGTGAAGTGTGCTGAGTTTAAATATTTAAAAATTTTCATGACTAGAGTAGTTAGTAAAATACCCGTATACAAAACTTCAACTATGGTTTATTTACGATAAAAAGACGATGACGTTGCAAAACAAAATATTGTGATGATGCCAAGCTGTAGTTTTTTCCTTTACTTAACGAAAACTAGAAAAGTCAATCTGATGTTAGATTGACAGTTCTTCTTTTTCATTGTTCCGTGCCTCGTAGGGCGTAAGTCAAAAATATTTATTATAAAATAAAAGGCTTGTATGATAGGCTTGATTAATTTAATATAAATATTTATTCATGGAAAACTATAGATAATATACAGGAAACAATAATCAATCATTCTATATTCGAATTAACATTCTATTATTTTAAATAGAAGAGGATAAAATGACGAACTGTAGGTCCTTATACCTTATTCGGTGCTGTATAGAACCATCTTCAAGATCACTGTAATGGTTTAGGAATCAATCACCTTCATGCAAATTTAAATATTGTTTCTTTATACAATATCTATTATATTTATTATGAAAAAATAATATATCGACTTCGGTAGCTGGTCACGTGTAGGTGTGCTATTAGACTTTTTATATATAGCTGTGATAATCCACCAAAGTACATTGAAATAATGAAATATTTAAAGTCAACATTTCTTTATCAACAACTGGAATGACCTGTTCAAAGTCTCTGCTCCTTCTGCTAATAGTTTGAAGATTGCATGACAATTATGTTGAGTCACTACCTGCCTGATTTTATATTGTATTTCAAAGTTTTACTTGTGTTAATAATGAAAACAATAACTTGGGAATATACATTTTATTTCAAATAGGTAAACTGGTTGGTTATTACGATACAATTATTTAATCTAAACATTTATGTTCCTCCGAAATAATTTCAGAACTACTTACTTTCCTTTTTTGTGAGTGGGCCACTCAAAACAGTCCACCCTGTTATTTGGCAATCTTCATTGAATTAAAAAAACAGGCCGTTTTTTGTTTTAATTTGTGTATTATAAAATAACTGTACCCAATTAATTTAATAGATATTGGTGATTTTGAAAAGGTGGAATTAAAGCAAATTGGATAAAGATATACAAAAAATAAAACACAAGATTTCCACTACTCCACCACAAAATCATCACTATCTCTATCATCACTGTCAAAATTAATAATAAGTGGAGGCACATCCTGTCTATCGAATACTACTTCTCTATCCCACCAATCTTGTATAATCTTTTTTTGTGTGCTCTAGGCATAGATAATATAACACTCAGCTCTAGGTACTGTCTTTGACCAAATATCAGGAGTCACTTTTTCTTAAGACTTTTTCCATGCACCTTATGCTTGTTCTGTTGAAGAACCATTAGTTCCCACACGATCTCTATAAATTTTTTTAACTATGCCCCAAATATGTTCAATTGGGTTGAACATACAGTGGTAATTAAGGTAAGTCTAAGCACTTTGTGGCCATATTTTTCAGATAAATATGTCAGCTTCATATACTGTTGGTGGGTTATTCCTACAAAAATATATAGGTATATTTAAACAAAATAAGTTATCTCATTATAACCATAATATATTGAATACTGTTAATATCAAGTTACAGTTTAACTAAATTCAATAATTGGGTTTTGAAGAAAGTATTTACAAAAAGTAATATCATTTTGTATCAACCAGTTCTGTATATCAGCCTTTTTGGTAGCTGTTGTTGGTACTTTATTGATCACTGTACTGTGATAACTTGCATTATCCATTACAATTGTGGCAGGTTCTTCCAAGTTCATTTAAAGTTTTCAAGGTTATGTGTTCTTCTGAAAAAATATTGTGTTAGTTAATTTTAAATAAAATAAAATGAATTCCATATACTCACTGTTTCCATACATTTGGTATATAACATTTCAGAAAGCATTTTGATCAAAGTTATCAATTTCAACAGTAGGTTTTATGCATTGTCTCTTTTTAGGTGGGCTTTTAGGCTGTTCATCTCTAATATTCTTGGCGGCAATACGGTTAACAGTCGTAACGCTAAGTTGTAAAGCTTCTGCAACTCTCTGTAATATAATTACTTCAATTTATGGAAGAATGATATATCAAGTTTAATTAACCTAACCTAACATTAAAAACATTCAACCATTTACATTTAAATATGTGAGAATAATATTGATAATAATGAATAGAAATAGCGAATACTATTACTTACGTCTCTTACAGCAGTAAGCGAGCCCCCATTTCGGCATTCTCGTTCAAAATAGCTCAACAAAGATGTTACCATCTCTTGACATTTACTGTTCAGCTGCTTCGGCATTTTATAACTGCACATTGCAGATTTGCCTAAATAATTAGTAATGAAAATAACTGTTTTTTTAATCTTAAAGAAGCAATGAATTTAAAAGCACCAAAAATACTTGTAAACATTAGACGATAATCGAATGTCAATAAACGTCAAAACGTGCTGGGGAATTTTACCAGTTGATCTGACAACGTCTTGAAGTTTTGCCAACCCGTTAGCTGTAAACTGCCCTGGCTGTTAAGGATAAGTTGTATTTACGGTTGGTAAATTAATCTTTATTCTGATAAGCAGGAAAGTAACTAAAAATTACGTCATCGTCTTTTTATCGTAAATAAACCATATCTACCTTGTTTATTCCTCTATCTTCTTCTAATCACTTTTGGCGCTTTCTTTAAAAAGTATCCTAAGGTACCGCAGCGCCACCCTTATTGGACGCGCTGTTACGGACACTTTTTCAAACACAGAGACGGTTCTCCTTACCTCTACCCTCCATAACGGTAACATTATGCATTACTGGAGCAATGAGAACATATATGTTCAGCGGCGGCCATGGAAGTGCGATTACCAACCTTACACTATTACATATGGTGGTGGACAGTGTTACAGAAAGAACAAGATATAAGTAGAGAAAAAAAACATCCCCCCAATCAATAGTACCTACCTACATAGACGGCCCAAAATCAATAGAACCAACTAGTATAGGTGTGTAACGAGTAAAAGGATTCCTGAGACCTTAATTGTTCTAGTTATGCTTAAAATAATAACCTCACAGATGGTATGTACAGTGCTCATTTTTGGATGTTTGAAAAAGAGATCCGAATAATCCTTTGTCCCGTAACAAACGGCCAAGTTTTTGAACACTCCGAAAGCTTGGGAAAAATCCGTTTCAAGCGGAAATTCTGTGCTCAGTTCAATATTGATAAAGGATACAGAAGGCAAAGGATTATCATAATGTCGGATAGTCAAGCAGCCATTAAATAACTGAGCTCTTGTGTAATGAGTTCCAAAATGGTGTGGGAACGCCTAGACAAACTCAATATGAACTAGTCGAGAACAATATACTTAGTCACCTTACTGTGGATTCCAGGACACACTGTGTAACGCGTTTTCCTCCTAGACGTGACTCCTGCCACATGAACACGTCACTATTGACATCCTTGACGTAAAATCTATCAACGGAATGGTCGGGCGCCAGATTTTTAACGCGGTTTGCTCCTTGGCCCCTTGATTCTAAAAGAGTTCCAGATGGCCTCAGATGGAGGTAACGGATAATTCCAGGTGTCTTGCTTAACTTACTTTAATCAACTAATCCCATATTTACAGCCAGGATGGATAAATTATCGGTTTATTTTCAACTAATGAGTTAATAACGGAGTAAATAGAAATTTTTCCTTTGTTATAATAATACTCTGTGGTCTATTGTATATATAAATAGGGACTGACAAACTAACGGGAAGAAGAAAGTGGCAGACTAACAGTCTGAGCCAATTAGGTTATAAACACGGGGCGAATCTGCCGGGTGAACGAACAAGCGTAACTGAGCCACATTCAAGTTCGGATATCCCTTCGGTCTCAACAGAAAACACGGAAAGCTGCTATGAATCAATAAAATTTACGAGATTAACGTAAGAAGAACTAAACAGCTGCAATCTGTC
>CAJUYI010002686.1:3430-29083 GCA_910591695.1 Galerucella pusilla | reverse complement strand
AAAGCGCCAAATTTGGATATCTTGAACGAAATCTAACAATATGATGAGATCCGGACACAGGAAGTAGACTCCGTTTCATTAAGGAAGAAGCCACTAGAGTCTATAGCCTATAGCCCAAGGCTTTGACCGATATAGTTTTATTTTGTTCTTGAATATAAATATCATATACTGTTAAAATCTAGTAGGTATTACTGCAAATTTTTGTTTATTGATTCAATTCTCAACCAACTTCACACATTAGTGAAGGACGTTTAAGAAAAACAAATCAATAAATTGTAAAAACTACTTTTTTTTTCCCTTCGGAGCCGTCCTTTCGCCGGTACCACCTCAGCCTCCTGGGCTTATTGTGGATACTCCTAGTGTTCTGACTACAACCTATTCAGCCAATCCGTTCCCTGTATTAGCTCATACAGGTTCTTAGCTGGTTGATTGTAGAAGTTTTCTGGAGTCATTTGGGTTCTACCATAAAGTTTCTGCCTTCTGTGGTCCAGCGACTCACAGTTGCATAGTATATGCAGAGCTGTTTCGGTATCCTTTTTGCATCTTCTGCATGTAAGGTCTCCGTTGTACAGCCCTATTTTGTTTAGGTGCTCCTTTGTGGGATAGTGTCCCGTAAGTAGCCCCGTAGTGGTGCGCAGTTTGTTCCTGCTCATTGAGAGCAGTTCTTTCGTTACTTTTTCTGATGGTTCTTTTATGAATTTCTTCCCATGTATTTGCCCAGTCGTATTCTTCCAGTATTTCTTGTGTTGTTCTTTCAACCACCCTTTTAACCATGACCTGGTTAAGCATCTGGGGATGCCCACAGCAGGTTCGGGTCCGTTCATCAGAGTTGACGATCCTACTCTTGCGAGTTCGTCAGCTTTTTCATTGCCTGCGATTCCTTTATGACCTGTACCCACTCCAGTGTTACACTGTTCCGAGTCGCCAGTCTTCTAAGTTCTTCGCCGCATTCCCATACTAGCCGAGATGTCACCCTATAGCTCTGAAGTGCTTTAAGGGCGGCTTGGCTGTCGCTGTAGATCCTGATCTGCCTGTTGTTGTAGGCTCTCATACTGTTAGCCCTTGCACACGCAAGTATTGCATAAACCTCTGCTTGGAATACAGAGGCGTATTTTCCTAGCGAGACGATTCCTTCATATTTGCTCGTATTGCTGTATATGCCCGCTCCGGTGCCGAGTTCATTTTTAGATCCGTCTGTATACCAGATCAGTTCATTCGCTCTACTAAGTGGTGGTGCGTTCTCTTCCTCAAGCTCCTTTCGATCTTTGATAACAATCTCGAAGTTCTTGCGAAAGATATATTTGGTAGTCATTTGGTCTGTTGGCATTTTGAAAATGTCATCACCCACCTGCCTTATCTCTGTGTGTCCTCTCCCATGTGCCACATCATGGTCTAGTGCTTTTTCCAGTCGGGTTAGTGCTGCACTTGCTTCACACATTATGACATAATGTAGTGGAGGAAGGTCTAGCATTGTTTCCAGCGCCGCTGTAGGAGTAGTCCTCATTGCCCCTGTAATGCCAGTGCATGCAAGTCTTTGCACCTTGCTTAGTTTTAGCATAGCAGAGGATTGTCTGGTCTTTGGCCACCATACCAAAGATGCATATGTTATCCTGGGAATGACAACCATTTTGTATAGCCAGTGTACCATGCTGGGTCTTAGTCCCCATTTAATGCCGTAAGTACGTCTGGCAACCATGAAGGTCACCTCCGCTTTCTTGATCACGTGTTGGAGGTGTCGGTTCCAAGTTAAGCCTGGGTCTAGGACAACCCCAAGATATTTTACTTCATCCGACAGTCGTATTGGTTCACCTTGAAGCGTCAGAGGGCCAAGTCCTTCCCTTTTCCTTCTTCTGGTGAACGCAATTATCTGTGTTTTCGAAGGGCTAATACGTAGCCCTTCTTTTACAGTCCAGCCTGTTACTGCATTTAAAGCCATCTGGAGTCTGTCTCTGGTTGTACTGTTGTATTTACCTTGGGATAGAATTACCAGGTCGTCTGCATATCCTATGGTGTTGAATCCTCCTCTGTGTAGGGTTCTGATGAGCCCGTCCATGACCAGGTTCCACAGCAGCGGGGATAGTACTCCCCCCTGCGGACAGCCCCTGGTTGCACATACTGCCATTGTTTCCCCCATCAGAGTTGATTCTATGAGCCTGCTTCTGAGCATGCAGTCTATCCACCTGCAGCTCGTGGCATCGATCCCTAAATTCCTCGTCGCCTTAGCTATAGATTCATAGGAGGTGTTGTCAAAAGCTCCTTCTATATCAAGAAAGGCTGCCAGCAGCACCTCTTTGTTTTCCAGCACGTATTCAGCCCTTTTTATGAGTTGATGTAATGCTGTTTCGGTTGATTTTCCCTCTCTGTATGCATATTGATCTTGGTGTATTGGTCTTGAAGCCATTATACCATCTCTAATATGTCTGTCGAGATGTTTCTCAAGAGTCTTTAGCAAAAATGACATTAGACTGATTGGTCTCAGAGCTTTAGCCGTGTCCTGTCCAGATTTTCCAGGTTTTGGTATAAATGTAACTCTGATGCGTTGCCAGGTTCTTGGAATATGCCCCAGAGCTAGGCTGGCTCTGAGCAGTTCACTTACCTCAGTACTTTTTCTTTTTCATCAGGTATAGTGTGGCTCTGCACGGTAAATTCGAAAAGTTTTATGTGTGTGTGAGAGACAGATGGCACGGAAATTACTCCATTTGCGACGACAAAAGTTTTATGGTTTCATTGCATTTCAAGCAAGTCAAGTCAGTTTCTTAGATCGTGAAATAAACCATAGATTTTGTTGAGTATACTACTGGTCTCTTCACATGAATGGTACAACCAGGAACTCAAAAAAGCCTAAAGGCTGAGGCACCCAAGATTTTAAGACTCTGACTAATGGTGCCAAACCAATCAATCATGGTAATTGGGTGGTTTCATTTGCCAACCCACAGTTCGGACTCGAATGGCATCAAATATTCCTAGAATAAGTTTTTTTTATTCTGTTATTTAGCGTCGGTCTATTTCTGCGACTGAGGCTAATCACCGACGCCTGGAGCACTCTACCCCTAACCGGAAATTTTGGCGAATCCACTAGTGTTCCAACCAGTGGTAGCGTTCTTTAACGAGCCCAACATCCATGGACTCGGTTTCACGTCTCCTCCGAAAGACGGCATATCTACATTATACCTCGTGCTCATTGGTATAATGCCTGCGAGGTGTGATATGGTAGTCCGCTGCAGGCAGAACGGGTCCTATACGATGGTTTTCCCTGGCATGGTCACTCATCCAAGTACTAACCATGTTCGACCTTGCTTGACTGTAATTATCGCATCAAACGCGTTCCACTACAGTGCTGGGTCGTCGCCCTAGAATAAGTTGAAAAGACGTATCCGAAGACATATAAGTTGTAAATAATGATAAAAAACATCCAAAAGAGATATAATGATTATGTCCTGAACGTTTTTCATTACAAAAATGAAAATACTGAAATATGCCTTGAATATTTACCTACTTGTGTTTGTTATATTTATTATATTTCCGTCAAAAAGGAAGTCGGTAATAATTTCAAGCCTTGCTATAAAACTGGTTGATGTAATTATATTCAGACTAGGATAGAAATTGCATGCAATTTCAGAAATATATCAAGAAACTACTGACGATGGAGTTTAAATAACATCGAACTCTTTGCAACCGGACAGCAAGAGGTAGAAGGAGCGAAGAGAATTTGTCCTTTGGGTGTAATTTTCTCTTATGACCGCACTTGTCGTCCTCTTATAGGCAAACAGTGCCAACTTGTCGACGTTCAATACGCCGTAACGACGTCGTTTTCACATAAAAAAAATGAAAAGTGTTAAGATGATCCTGTGTCGAGTTGTCTCTCTCACTTTCAAACTTTTAGAGAAAAAGTAATTGTTAAAGTGAGACAGAAAACATGATATTCGTTTTGCATGGAAGGAAACAACATATTGCGGTATTATTGGAAACATCATTATCAACAAGTTTCAGCTGTAACATTTTCATTGCTAATGGTTCTAATGGTTGTCGACAGAAATTTGTGAATATAGTGAATGTAGAAAATAGGTTGAACATTCATTTTTAAAGCATTGTCGGTGGAATCATTCTTGTAGCCTTATTTTTTGAAGAAGATAGCGAGAAAAAAGTTCACATGAAATATTTGAAAACAGTCAAGCTACATAATATAAGTATCTTGCAAATATACTTGAAGAGTGAACGTGAAATATGCGGAAAATAAATGGTCAAGACTACAAAAGCAGATAAGTTGAAACTATAAGGATCACTTCCACAAAAATATTTATAGAAAAGTACTACATGAATAAGGTGAGAACATACAAGGATACGAGGGAAGCAAGAAATTCTAAACGAAACTACATTCCATTTCGACAGAGCTCCATATCTCTTTGCTACACTGATTTCGGAAAACTTGTCAACACATGCGTCTTGTCCCGCTTTATGACGTGTTTTACAAAAATGGAGTTTCAACTTGTTAGGTTTCCAATAAATTGTCCCTAGATATAATGTCTTTGATACTTAAAAGCATTATTCTTACTGAAGTTTACATCGTATAATCTATTTTTGATTTTTATCTGTCTAAGTAATGTTCAATTGCGTTTGGTTTATTTAAACGACTACCTAATGAACTTTAATTCCAAACATTTTCTTACATGTTTCTCAGACCAAGCTCATCTGTCAGTTTTGAATACCTATAGTCTTTTTAATATGAATACATTCCAAACAAACACCTTTTTTTCAACAAAGCAAACAGTTTTACAAATTCAATCAAGACTGGGATGTACACTACTAATCTTTGTCCTTTCTCTGTTAACTGTTAAACCTACATTTTAGAACAAATATGAAATCATGATTTTAAATTAAGTACTATTTTGATATTATTTGTGAATAATCCCATTTTAACTAACACTTTCAGACAATATTTTTCACTTGTTCGCAGAGTAAGGGATAAATCGGTTTAGTGTCGGAGATACGTTTTGGTCATGCAACCGGATTCAACCAACAATCTCAGAAGTGAATCAAACTTTTCTAATACTCTTTTGCAGAATTGCACCGCACCTTGATGATCGTGCCTTATTAAGCTCGAAAATTCTCCACATATTATCCCAGGGTTTTCTTAGTGAGATTGAAACTTTAAATTGGGTGAATTTCTTGGAATTTTCTTTCCTTTTTAAAACAATACCAACTCGGATAATATGAATATGCAGAAGTGTGTTACTCAGAGGAAAATGTTGACGAAAGCATCAAATCTCGCCATGTATGTTAGATTGGGAACTGAAATTTATTTTAATGTAATACATTCTGGACAAATACCTAGCGATAGTTATGGGAAATATATTAGTGGAACTTATCAAATTATCAACACAACTGTACCGATTTATTCACAGTATTTTTAATCGGCAGTTTCACGGTACAAACCTCTCATGCCGAACCCCAGACCGCGTAGCACAAGTTGCTTCGTTTCGGTGTGCCATATTTCGAATCACCCAAAATCACCAGAGCTAGTCAGTCTCATACTGATATTTTGTTTTTCAACAACAGGCTAATTTTTATGAATTACAATTCAAAATCTGATGCTCCCATTCTGCAGACATTTTAACAACAAATAATCTTGCTAAGTGGCCTTCCTTAATTTCGTCCATTAGACAGATCCTAATTTATAATAAAGCTGTCGTTCTAAGCGGTTGTACAGTAAATTTAATATTCTATCAAATAGAGTGTATAATATAGCCAGCTAGATACTGGCTTGGCTATAACTTAACTAATTTAACTAGAAACAAGAACGAGACGACGAAGTATAATATACAACAAACGTTGGATGATACATTATATTGGCTATCTGGATAAAGCCAGGATAACGCCAGGTAATGCGGTCACAAAACATATTTCGAAAGAAATACGAAAATTTTTCTCATTCTTGTTACAAAAAAAAGAATTTTCGACGATTCGGACTTCAGCAAGTTTTAGTATATATATGAGATGTTTAAATTCGCAATAATTGTAATTGTTTTCAGATATTTCGCGAAACTGTATAATGTATATACACGAAACCTACGGAGTAATCAATTTTATCAGACAACTACAGCTTTATTCCTATTGGACCCACAGCCTTTAAACTGATACATGAAATTTGCCAGCAAAAAACAAAAAGCTATAAAATATGGTTTTTCAAATAGTCATTGGATTCACAAGTATTTGTGCGGTGTTAGCCCTAGCTCCCCCTCTTTTTTATTGCCCGATTTTTTGTTTAAAAACAAGGTTCATACTCTGATCGACCAAGCTTATTTGAAAAGTGATTGGCTTCTATTTCGGATACTGAGAGCAGTTTATACCGCCACTACACCAAGAGCTAACAATTTTTACTCTGGATAACCGAATTATTATCTTCAGAGACAGAGCCCAAGCCGAATTTGGACGTTGCGGCGTTGAATAGTAACCACGTCAGGAACCCCCAAATATAGATTCGCTTTAAGATTGTTTTGGTATGTTAAGTTTCTACAGCTACTTTCGTGAAGGAGTATGACTATTTCTAAATATCAAATGTTATTTGGTGTGGTGTTGTAACAGCACAATAATCTCAGGAGGCTGAGGTGGTGCCGGCGAAGGGACGGTTTCTTAAAAAAAACAGCACATATAAATTGTAGAGTTGTTGCCTTTTACCATTTCATTTCTGTTTCCTAACCTCACTCACCTCACATAGTGTCAAATGAGCTAGCAACCAATAAAACACCATGAACGCAAAGTGTATGCAAGGCTTATGATTGGCTGTTATTGTTCTGCAGTCAGATGCACTAATGTACTAATAAAACAAAATTATGAACGACCTCACAAAATATGAATTTTGAACTGAAACTTTCAGAAACTCTTTTTTTGTGTATTAAATTATAGCATAACGGAAACAAAATCGATTTTTGACATTTAAAAAAATTTGGAGTAAGCTCTGAAATTTTTTACAAGTGGGCTCTTGAGACGTTTTTCTTATAAAAGGAAAAATATTCGTTTTTTTTCGCGCCACCTTAGTCTCCATGCTTATTATAATATTATTGCAGATACTGTCCTGTCAAAACATCACGTTTTGTAACAATAAATAAAATTGGACGTATAAAATGAACTTTTTTGTAAATCAATATCAAAAGGGATCACAGAATTTTATTTTAATTAGAATCTTCCTTTTGTACATCCAAACCAGATACTGTCAACGATTGATTTCAACAATTTCTGTATTTAATAGACATGCCTTTGTCCAAAAAGCCATATTCGGAATCAAATTGCTAAATGAATCCCGGATTACAAACCAACAAAATATTTCGATAATTATCGGCTTTTGGGGTCCGCCACAAATCCCCAATCACATACATAAATAAACAAATATAAGCTGTGCGGAATCAGGTACGATATTAATACTTCTATTAGTCGGATTCAATAGTCACTAATGGGAAATCTTTGTATTAGTGCTTTGTTGAATATCTGGAAAATGGTTTTCAAATCTCTTCCAGTTTGATGATACATTTTTGGCTTATGGAAGGTTCGGATATTGTTTTATTTCACGAAGCATCCCGCAATTATATGATTATTATACAGGCTGTTACCAATTAATAATGGCAGTGTTTGACTTCAACTGAATAATTTTCAACCAAAATCGGAAATAAATGTTATGAACAGATTACAATAATTGTTTCTGCATCTCTCTCATTTTTTCCTGTTTTTCTACCATTGATTCGCTTATAAATCTATCTCTCTCTCTATCTCTCAGATTTACAGTTTAAACCTGCTGTTTTTATGCAAAGCCATGGATTCACTTTTGTTATCATTATTTCTTTGTGGTCTGTCTTATTTTCTGCTCTTGCGACTTGTTTCAATTTTGGGTAATAACCTACGGCACATATGCTGCATATTCATGGCATTTATCATTCATTAGGACTCCAAGCAGGTATCTATTATAGTTGTCTGCATCCTCCATAAATGTTCCATCATTTGGCTCTTTCAGTTGCAACGTTTTTGAATTTTTCTTCAGCTTTTTTCCCTTTAGATTCTTATATTGGCTTTTTATTTTGTTTATTCCCATGTCCATGTCTTTTGTTGCTATTGTGAGCAGTGCTGCTTTTCTTTTTCCTTGCTATTTGAACAATAGCTTCTGCATAAGCCAGGGTCACTGATGACTTTCATATAGTATAGTACCCAGATTGTTTATGCTTCTTTCTCTTCTGATACTTCTCAAGGCTATGTTGGATAACGTGGGGATGAAGAATTACCTTGTCTAAACTTGTCACTTTGAATTGTTCTTCACCTTTTTTTGGCTTCAATTAAACTTTTTGTCTGTGTCACGGTCATTTGAGTTTGCATAACTTCTGGTAACACAAGCTTCATCAAGGTTCTAAATAAATTTGCTTTATTCTTCAATGTGTGTGTCTGTTCCGTAGTTGTCCTAGTTCTACGAAGTCAACACTCCTCTATTTTTTTTCCGACATTTACCTCTAACCGCAGCTCCTCAAGATATTTAGTTTTCTGGGCACAGTATCAAGAGCCAATTTCGTGAAGAGCTGTATTGTTGTTGTGCCAAAAATTTCCACAGGATTCTTCGACTGTCTTTTTGGATACAATTTTAATATCTTCTGGAAGCTGGAATGTTATTGTGGTTATGAAATAAGTGACTTCTTTGGCGTGGTGGTTTGTATTTTCATCAATTTCATTTCATTTTATTTATCTTCAATAGCGACGCGAATAGTGACAGATAAATAGATATGTTCAAAGGCTTGAAAATGCTATACAGCTCACCAGTCTCAACACTAGTTGGGAGCAGCCGATAGCAACCTAATAGTTCGTGGTTGTAACCGAACAGCCAATACCACAAAAAGTTTTCTAATAATCTGTGAACAGAATCACATGAAATGGCATTGGCTGCAATTTGAAGGTATTGAATAGAGGAAGCTGTTTAGTCCAAGGAGGAATGTGAGGTTGATATATCGGTGTGATTATTGAAAGGTAGGTATTCTCAAGGCAATGTTAAATGAGCTCAGCGACAGATTTTATGCCGCGCTGCGATGAAGTATTGGAAGGAAGAGGCTGCCAATTTTTTCCGAAAATCTCTCGAAAATCAACGATGAAAATGAGAGTTCACCATTCATTATTACCTACATTCAGTACCACAGTATAAATAAATATTGTTTTGGCAAATTTTGGAGTACTGGCCTGAAAGTATGAAAATAATGTCAACTACCGCACCGCTGGGGTTTTACTACTAATCAAATAACTTGCTGCATGTGTTTAGCAGACTTTTTGAGATGTTTTTATTAAAATCTCTCCGTCGGCTGTAAGCTGTTTTCTTTATTATAATAAATTTTAATAATTCCACAGTGAATTCATACAAAGGGTCTTTCAACTTTCCTCTTGTCCTCCGTTGTTTCATTACAATGGCTGCTAAGACGAACGACACAATAGTTTTTGTACTTTTGACGTCAAACGTTTTTTTTTTGTATATTGTCGATTTTTGTCGTTTATTAAGTAATTGCGACGCTAAACTGAAACCTTCTAACAAAGCATACAAGAGGAAACTGTTTAAATTTTAAACTTTGTTCGAACCTGTTTTTGACTGAATAGCTATAATGGATTTTAATATTAAATTATGATGAAGCAATATGTTTATTTTTAGTTGACATCCATTTCTTTTTAATTCGGGAAAATTTAATGGAGTAATCAGGTAAATTATTGGTTAGTGAAAAACTATTTTGATTCTTGACCAAATAAAAAGACTGATTACCTTATTACCGATATTATACTCAAATGTATGTATGCATTTTTGATCTATCATGTCCCCTTACTTTCACTTAGTTCCTGGGGAAATTTTCAGAGTCCTGTAGTCACTTCAGTTCTATTTACCTAAGGAATTTAGGGTTATCTGCAGGCTTCAACTTGTGTTAATGTCCCTCTTCTATCCAATAATCTCCTAGATGTTGTGCCCTAGTGTTATAAATTTCTTCTTCCCGCTATTTTGAGCTTTTTCAGGTGCCCATCCAAACGGCATAGTCCCGTTATGATCCCTGTTAAGACTCTTAGTGCAGTTTTACCTTGACTTATGCATTCATTTGATTCCAACGGGTTGTAGTCACCCAACAGAATCTTTGATTGTCTAACCCCTACTGATTATATTCAATGAACTTATCTTCTCTTTTTTTGGCTCTGCCTATTTCTTCCAAAATTACATTGGAGCTGATACCGCAAAGGGGTCAGTACCCCTCTTCGCTAGTCCATCTGCTATCGTATTTTCTTGTGATGCCTTTTGGTCAAAACAATAAGTTTCAATAATATAAATAATAAATTCCCTTGAAGCTAATTCCAATAAATCATGAATCGTTATATAAATAAGAAATAGGAAGGTTGCACGTACGAAGTCAAGTTCAGAGCGTGAAACAAACATAAACAGTATTATTTATATTTACTAATGATGAACTTGACTCGTCGTATAAATATGTTAACGATAGTGTTTTAACATTCATTCTATTCATTCTAATCATTACAATTACAATTACTATTGATATTCAATGACTATTAATATTAGTGTTAGTAATAAGTAGTTTAATGTATACTAGTAAAGTAAAGTAATGAACAGAACATGTCCCAGTACTACAGGTAGTTGTTTTATTCCTGTAAGATGACCCACCGAGTGACCAGCAACACCACCTATTCAGAGTCCTTTCCACACCTATAATTTACCAAGTATCCATAGAAGGATACATTCATTACATTACATACATTCATTACATTACATTCATTACATTCATTCCAGTTGTAACCTAAAACTGCCCCAGGCTAGAGCACTCCACCTCAGGGAGTGGAATTCGGCTATTTTGCTATAACTATTTTGTCCACGACCACCTAATAATAAGTCAATATTTTACCTCCTAACTAAAGGTATATGGTACCCATATATCAACTGTCGTGAATTATGGTTCATAATACACTGTAGTGTATGGAGAAATGGGACATGTACGCAGTTCGTGCAAGCGACCGAAAACTGCTACAAACAAAGACGCACAGCAGGAAAACTAGGAAGGGTCGACCTTCAGAGGGCAGCTTCGACCCGAAGACCTTCCAAAGCCCTCTCATCTTAATAGCCACTCTGAAATGTCGCGATGATAGTGTATACGTGGATGGTGAAGTTAATGGAAGGAAGTATACACTATTGGTGGACACTGGAGCAACGAGGACTATTATTCGCCCCAAGACTGTCAACTGCGACTCAGGACTGCCACAGGTGAAAGCGCCAATGTCCATGGAGAATTACCGGTGCAATTGGGAATTGGCGCAGAGAAGTTCACCCACACTGTCGTTGTCGCTGATATCGAAGAGGACATAATACTCGGAATGGACATGGCTTCCAGCTAGATTTCAAGAACCGGGTGATTAGAGTAGGTTCTGAGGTTCTTCACCCACACGAGGATAAGACTGTTCAGGTAGCCGTACAGGAGGATACAGTTGTACCTGCAAGGAGTGAATTTTTCACTGTGGCAAGGCTACAAGGAACCGTCGAAGAAGGAACACCGGTCATGATGGAACCATGGAATCATGATAAAGAGGTTGGTCGAGGAATCTTGATAGGAAAAGGGTTAGTCATGGCTGCCGAAGAAATACCTGTACGCATTATAAATGTAAATGACCATCCCATAACTATAAAGAAGGTGACCAAAATTGGAACTTGTATACCAGTGGCGTCAATAATTCATCAAACAACAACTTCCAATGATGCCAACAATACATTTGAACAAATGATAGCAGTGGCCCTTAGCCTGCAAGAGAAAAAAAAATCAGAGAACTCTTGCTACAATACCGATCTCTTTTTGTACCAAAAGGAGGGAAGACACGAAGAACATCTGCTATCAAACACAAAATTGACACCGGCGACGCTAAACCGATAAGACAATCGGCTCGACGGCTACCACAGGCCAAAAGAGAGGAATCGGAGAGAATTGTTGGCGAGATGGAAGAGGACAAGGTAATAGAACCTTCTACCAGCCCTTGGGTCTCTACGGTAGTTCTGGTAAAGAAGAAGGATGGAACCATGAGGTTTTGCGTGGACTACCGGCAATTGAACATTGTTACAAAGAAAGATAGCTATCCTCTACCGAGAATCGACGATACTCTGGATACGCTGGCCGGTAGCAAATTGTTTTCTACCTTGGACCTGAAGTCTGGATATTGGCTGGTAGAAATGGATCCAGCCGATAAAGAAAAGACAGACTATGGCATTTCACAGTCATGCCATTTGGGATGTGCAATTCCCCCGCAACGTTCGAAAGACTGATGGAAAACGTATTGCGAGGGTTGTCCTGGAAGACATGCTTAGTGTACCTTGATGACATCATAGTCTTGGGAAGGACATTCGAAGAACATCGAAATAATTTGGAAGGTGTCTTCAAAAGGTTGCAAGCTGCCCAACTGATGCTCAACCCCAAGAAATGTCAACTATTTCAAAACAAAGTCAATTATCTAGGCCATGTAGTCAGCAAGGATGGTGTAGCTGTAGACGAAGAAAAAGCTGCTACCGTACGAAAGTGGCCAAGACCCACCGACAAGCACCAAGTTAGAAGCTTCCTTGGACTCTGTACATACTACAGGCGATTTATAAAGAAGTTTGCAGATATCGCTAAACCCTGCCATGCCCAGCAGAGTGCTCTCACTGCACCAAAACAGAAGCTAAGGAAGCTGCCATTCGAAGAACCACGGTGACCAGCGATGAATGGACACCGGAAAAGTTGGAAGAGGAACAAGAGAACGATCCCGACTTGAAGAAAATCCGACATTGGAAAAAGGAAAACTGCCGACCTACTTGGCAGGAGATTTCAAGGTACTCGCAGTGGGACTCGCTGGTTCAGGAAAACGGTTTGCTACAGCGAGTAATCGAGAACGATGAAGGTTCCAAAAGTAGAAGACAGTTGGTGATTCCAAGAACAAGGGTAGCAGCAGTACTGCGGAAATTACACGACAGTCCGTCAGGAGGACATCTAGGTGTGAAGAAGACCCTCCAGAAAGTGCGAGAACGGTTTTATTGGATGCACAGTTCCGAAGATGTGAAGGACTGGTGTAAGAAGTGCACTACCTGTGCTACGACCAATGGACCACAAGGAAGAAGAAAGGCTCCTATGAAGCAGTACAATGTCGGAAGCCCTTTTGAACGCATTGCCCTGGACATTGCCGGACCGTTTCCACCGACAGCAAATGGCAGCAGGTACATTTTGGTGGTGATGGATTATTTCACAAAATGGGTAGAAGCGTATGCCATTCCAAACCAAGAAGCCGCAACTGTTGCCGACGTGCTTTTGAATGAGTGCCCCTGGAAATACACAGTGACCAGGGCAGAAATTTCGAAAGCCAGCTGTTCCAGGAAGTTTGTGAAAAGCTCGGCATGAGGAAAACGAGAACTACGGCTTTGCATCCACAGTCGGACGGAATGGTAGAGCGAATGAACAGAACTCTTGGCAAATACATGTCTAAAGTAGTATCTAACCATCAGCGAGATTGGTTATTTGCGATGGCCTACATCGTATCAGCAAGATCCCAAACGGAAAGCCAAAGGTGGTACACCGTAACCGATTAGCGCCATTCGAGGGTGACCACGATGAGGAAGTAAACCAGCTTCAGGAAGTAGCCGATCCTGCTTTTGTAGAGTTCATGTGTGCTTATGGTGGTACCGGAAAAGCAAGATTCGGCGTCACCACTAAGAGACGACAAGACATGCTTACCGTTCCAGAGGAATACTCACTGGCAATAAACACCCCTGCCAGCGTAACCGATGCACGCGGACTGGCATCTCTGTTCATAAAGAAGAGTGGCGCCCGACGTTTGCAAAACCAGTTACCAGTACCAGGTAAAACTCTGAAGCTGCAAAATGGCTCCCGCTACAATTTCCACCTAGTGACGAGAAACACCTTCGACGAAAGACCAACGTACGAGGATGTCTGGGAAGCATTACGAAGCTTGAAGGAGCATGTGCTTGAATTGGACGTGCATAGGCTAGCCATGCCCAAGATTGAATGTAGGCATTTAGATTGGCGGATAATCCGTAACATGGTAAAAGTAATCTTCCGAGACACCGAAGTGCAGGTACTAGTCTGCGGCCGAGCACGGGAGACACAGCCAACAGAGAAGACGGTCGCATGTTACTTCCATGCAACTGGAAAATGTAACAAGGGAACCAGTTGCCGATACAGTCATCTCGTTTCAGTTTCCTAGTAAGTTCCAGGAGGAACTGTCTCTTAAGGAGGGGGCAATGTTACGCGAGCTGCTGCATTAATGTGCTCAATTAGTGCCCCCAGTGAAATTCCCATATGATACGACTACGGCTCCTCCGCCGTATTTTCAAGAATGATCTGGAATACGTAACATCTAGAAAAACCCGGCGCATCCACCAGAACTTCGAGTTCTAGAGGTTTCTAGAAATACATACGTGCGAGTATAAATAGGCGACGAGCATCGCAGCGGAGTTAGTTAGTCAGTTAGTGTTGATACAAAAAGAAAGCAATCGCGCCTCGATAAAGTGACTCTCATATAAATTACAGTTAGTGAAAGTTTAGTGTGATATATAAATTATTAAATAAGGACTGTATTTGAATATAAATCTTCTTGCCTAACTAACCAATTACATTTGGAGGTAAACTAAGCCAGTTCGCAGGGCTTTGTTACATTATTAATCTTAAGAAAAACAAATTTTGGCATAACTAGAAAAACAGAAAAAGCTATTTTAGGGCGCCACTGATTTTCTTTCCTAAAAGAAAATTAGAAAGAAAATCAAATCTAAAGGTCAGCTAACTTTTAATCTGCTTAAAAAACAAGAACTTTCTTTTCTGTACAATAAATAAAACTAACAAAGTAAAAAGAATTTATATAATTAAAGTACTGAAATTTACATTATTTAAAAAAAAGGGTTAGTAAAAAAATACTTAGCACAATAATACGGTTTGTGAAGATGAAGTTGTAATGTAACTATTGACGTAAGTACTACTGATGTATTTAATTTATAACATATTAATGCTGGAAGACCAAAAACCGTAATTCGTTAAGACAGAATCTCCAAATTCTTTGGAGAAGTTTATTCCAATAATGTTGAATTACATTCCGTTCATTTCAAATCGGTGACAAATTAAAAAGTTTTCTATTGTAAGTCGAAGATCACACCACCCTGTATATGACGGTCAGTTAACGATATAATGACATTATGACCACAGCAAATAGAAAAATTATACTTTCCTTCCAAATTTCCTTTTGATAAGGTCATTGCTTAAATCCCCAATTTATTACACATTTCATATCATATACAGGGTGGCCCGTGAGTAATGGACCAAAGTTAAATGGAAAATTATTGGCATAAAAATATAACAATCTCACGCAACTTCCTTTAATAAAATATTGATGATGAAAAAGATACAGGGTGGCAAAGCCGAAATGTCAAAAATGTTTTTCCTCAGTAAATTGAAAGATTTTCCATATACAAAAGTGAAAATTTAAAGATATGAAAGATAGGGGTTTCAGTGCCTGGGAAATAATAATATGTTATCCATTTCGATGTTTTTTCTAGAGGGTGTCACAAAAGCTATGTAATTGGTATAACTGTGAGATTAACTTATTTATCGTTAACGGTATCCCTCTATTTATAGGAAAATATTAAAAGTGCATCATTTTTGCGACAAAAAGTTATACCCTTAAGTCTCAAAAGCTATTGGTTTTCGAGATATTATTCGCATTTTCAAACCCCCCTTCATAATTTTCATTTCATTTATTAGCACAAAAATAATAATGCTAGTAGGCACTGATATCAGAAAATTTATTATCAGCTATAATATAGCAAAAACATTAATAATTTGCAGTAATTTTGCCATTACGTCCTCAAGGATGTTGCTTTGAGTTAACAGCCTTTCGTCTTCAGAGACGAGCTGTTACTAAGCAATACGCTATCGAAATCTATGACAATATTATTGCAAATTATCAATGCTCTTGCTATATTATGGCTGATAATTAATTTGCTGACATTGATGCAATTTTAATATTTTCCAATGAATAGAGGGATACAGTTAACGATAAATAAGTTAATCATACAGTTATACCAATTACATAGCATTTGTTGCGCCCTCTAGAAAATATATTTCAAAATGGATAACATTTTATGATTTCCCAGGCCCTATAACCCCTATTATCAATTTTTTACGTTTGTATATCCAAAATCCCCCAATTTACTGAGAAACAACATTTTGGATTTTTCGACTTTGCCACCCTGTATCTCTCTTATCATCGATATTTTATCAATAGTTGCGTCAAATTGTAATATTTTCAGACAAAGAATCTTCCATTCCACATTGGACCATTACTTACGGACCACCCTGTATATTTTTATATTCATAACAAAACATGCTTTACTTTAGACCAATTTCTACTTTGTTTATAATGTCTGGGCACCGACCTTTTCTCCTTTCTTAAAGCTCGCTCATGAACAGTGAAGACAAAAACGCTTTGTTAATCTTAATTGAACAAACAAAAGATATTTGTCTTAATAAGCATATCAGGACTCTCATCTTCCCCAGACTTCACAAAGGCAATATCAGAATGTGCTGTTGATTAATAATCTCACTTTCTCGTTTAGAACTTGCCGGTAATAGACATGATAAATACAGGTATTTATGGATGAATCCAAAACAAACAGAAAACGCTATATATGATTAAATAGCCTAATTAGTACAGTATCGCATTAGCTGAGCCTCATCTTCTTCTGTAAATTAAGGTATAATACGCGAAAGAGATGATGAATTATTTTCTTGAATAAGTTATCAAGTAGCTCACGTTTATGTTTCAAATTGATATACTTGATTATTTCCCTCATCATGAAATAGACCAATGCGACACCACCATTTTTCTAACGGAATTTGTTTATACAGGGTGTCCCACGACGATTAAGACAAGTTATATATCAGAATTGGCAATTGACTACTGCCCAATTCTGATACATCACTTGTCTTAATCGTCGTGGGACACCCTGTATAAATGATTAAATGGCAACACCCGATAAATATTTGTCCTCCATATTTTTCATCGTTCTGTTCATTATCACTAATTTTTACTATATTATTATGTCGATGAAAATACATTAATTTCTCAATCATTTTTATTACCTAATATTGATTTCCATCAGTAAAATCACGAAGAACGGAGAATTAAAAAAAAATCGGAATATTTGATAGCTAAGCCCACATTGACAACACTGATACAGCCGCTAAAATTAATGTGTATTGATAAAATTATTCGATAATATGATCTTGAATATGTTCACAATTAGTAATTTAAAATCGTTAACATTGCTTCCTGATTCCTATATTCCAGTGCTCTTGTTTGCTTTTGTCAACTGTAGGTATATCAATTCCTTCCTTCCATCATAACTCTCCAAAAACACTATCTTAATTTGTCTCAGATTTTATAAGCTGGAAGGGTAGAGCATCCCCACACATATACTAGGTCTTGTCAGTCAACCAGCCTATGGTTTTAACATAGTTGATAACGTCCACAGAAGGAACTTCTCTCAGCATGGCTATTGGTAGCCAAAGTTACCCGATCACGGATTCGCGAATGGATGGTAGAACTGAGCAGCGAGAGAGGATATACTCTACTGTGTCATCTTCTTGTTCACACATGTATCTGACAGCATTATTCTATCAAGTTGTTTGTTAAGTTGACAATGTCCAGTCAGAACTCCTGTTGCAGAACGTAGGATCCTCCAAGCCATCATCAAGAATATTTTTGCTGCTACACTGTCAGGATAGTGCAGTAATTTCTCGAATAGTTTTCATTATTTTGTTCCTTCTCGCATCATTTTGAGCTTATTGTTAGTATGTTCTTACACTAGGCCTGCTGGTGGAGCAGGAAGGTGCAACAAGTTTTTCCGTCTTTTTGACTTGGATATCATCCACGTGGTTGCCGTTAAACTTATTACTATTGCCTCTGGTCCACGACGATGTGACTACATTGTTGCTTGTCGACTCAACTTATGTATAGTGGCATTCTAATACTGACCCTGACATTAATGGGCTTGTTCAAGAAAATTTTTTTTAGTTAATAATAGAAATTAAAACTCATTTTAAACAGATTCCCAAAATTTTAGATTTTTCCGCGAACGTTTAAACCCTCAAATTAATTAAAGAAATTGGATTGAACGAAAACGGGGCGTGGTTACCTGTGACGTCACACTGCATATGCTATACCTAACGTTTGAAATGCCGCGAGTCGAGAGCTGTGTATTGTGTATAGGTATTGTATCGTTTTGTGTAAGAAAAAAACACTGGACTACTGTTTCGTTATTTTATTGTGAAGGGAGTGAGAAAAAAGTGGTAAATCAATACTATTTGATTCCCGACTGTCCTAACACATCCAAGAATGCATCAGAAAAATATATATACTTTAAAACAGTGGGCAGTGGAACAGTTGGATTAAAACCTTGAGTAGTACCGAGATTGTTTGACTGTCTAAAAAATAGAGTAACAATGCATAGTTCAAAGAAAATCAAATGAATATCACACGAATGGAACCTATATCTCGGGAAATAGGGGTTCAGGCTTGCATTAAGGCTTATGTACGTTCCAAAGCGATTCAATGCGGGGGCGAGAGGTTTTATATTTGGAAAATGGCTAAAAAGAGAAAATGCACTAGCAATGAGATAGTTCCAAAAAAATCGTGAATGTAAAAAGACCTATGAACGAAGAGTTTTCAATATCCACTAGCGGTCCTTCTTTTACATTTAGCTCGTCAGAATCAAGTATGTCAGATCCGAAAAGCTCATTTTATCTAGACACTAATAGATCTGACGAAATAGAATATTTTATTTGATTTAAAAAATATCCAAAGCTTTATTTGGGAGTTCCGAGTCATTCATTATTTGTTGTGAGCTTGTTAACTAAAAAATGTGAGCTGGACAAGCTTGATATCTTTTTAACATTAAAAATATCAAATTGAATTTACCTTGTAGGATATTAGGAGACGATTTTGGTGAGGCAATTTCCAGAGTATGCAGCATTATACAAAAAACTATACCGTTATTAGCCAGTTACCTTTACCCATTTGTGAAAGTTAAGAAAAAACTTCCTACTCCCTCCAGACGCAGATATGAAAATGTACAATGTATCTTAGATTGTTTTGAAATTTCGATTCAGAAACCAAGGGTGAATTCTTTGTTTCTATTAATGTAGTCCTTCACCATAAAGATATCGACTTCAGGTGAATTTGCAGAATCTTCTTCAATAAATCCAGTATCTACTGAGTACATCTTTAATAGCAAAAACACTTTCAAAATTTAAAGATATTGCAGCTGTAACTAACTTTCTCATGTGAAACGCAGCGGTGTTCAGAGCACAATATGCAATGTGACGTCACAGTCGGTTCTGTCGCTTTTTAAGGGAGCTCCATTTTCAACCTTTAATATCTAAGTAGTGGGGTAAGTTTAAGAGCTGAAAATTTCACTAGTTATTTTGATGATTCAGTTTTACAAAATAACGTAAGAAAAACCGAGAAAATATTTCATTGATAACAAGCCCATTGTGTTAATTGTGTTAAAATCTTATGTCATTGCAATAGCTTGAGAAATCTGTGGTACTTTGGACTAGGCGAAGAAAAACCGAATAAATCTGAAAAGGTCACAGTAGCGAGTGGCCACCTCTGAGTAACTGGTATGCAAAGAGTACTTTGAATATGTTATCAATATTTTTCTCCGGCCTTCACTTTCTGTTGTTGTGTATTCTTTGAACTGACAAATTGGCTAATTTAACATATAACCGTCAAACAAATTCCATGAAAACCTAAGTAGTCATAGTTTACAGGTATATGCTGCATTACACGGATATGCCTTTTTTCTGGAAAGTCTTAAAAAAGATCATCAAGGCTCAGCCCCAGTGTGTTGTACATATATTCTTATGAATAATGTTTATTAATTTTCAAAAATAACTGGGCGCAAGTTTGATGTTGTTAATAAAAAATTCAGAACATAATATGTATCCCCCTGGTGATGTCCCTAGCGGATCTTTTTCGAATCTTCCCAGAAAAAACGTTGATAAATTGCAACGCTCATTCATCAATCACGATGAAAAAAATGGTAATAATCAGTTATTATACTTTATGGCATAAGTTCGAGTATGCTCCATATTTTCATCCATTAACAGCAATTAATAACAATTAGTAGAATTGGGAGTTGGAAGCCAATCTTGCGTTAGAATAGAAATGTTCCACTGTACAAAAAGTTCTAAGTATAAGTTGATTAATCTCAATTATAACTTTCACATTGTATGTGGAAAATCATTAACAAATGGAAGTATTGCAGGAAAATATTATGCCACCAATTTTGTTCACATCGATTAAAATAACAAAATCTAAAGTATCCATGTACACAGCATCCATTAGTTGATTGTTCTAGTTATGTGAAAGTACTAGGATTTTGAAAGTTCACTGTAGCTTTGATTATCTAGGTTGGGGAATAGCCTTTTTCTTTTTGTTTTTCTCCTGGAGCCTCATGGGTTTTTATCCTTTGTAATTTAATGTCGTTCTATTTCTGCAGCTGAGCTAATTACCGACGTCGGTAGCATACTACCTCTAGCCAGAAATATTGCCCACTAGTGTTCCAGCCAGGGGGTAAATATATCTTTATCGACTCAACAACTATTACATATAAAATAACTATCAAAATAGCTTAGAATCTTTCCATTGAAGTGGTATTATTTAGAAAATGTTAATTCCACTTTAATAAGTAATATGTACAAGTAATTTCCACAAAGTAAGGGTACACACAGTGAATTTAATAACGTAATATGGTTTAAAATAGGAGAAAGTAACAAATTATATTGACATTCCTCTCTATTCAAGCGTGGTTTTTTTTAACTCCATCTAATCGCATACTTCATCACGACCACCCATTTAAATCAAAGTAACCCCAAATTGACCCTCAACTATAAATTTATACCGAAGCCCTTTTTGACGCCAATCATTGTTCTGTCCTGTTGAAAATATAATTACTAAAAATGTGGATAGGAAAATTAAAAATCGACAGTATGCTATTGACATGCATATCAACTAAGCCTTGTTTGGATGAAAATTAACAGATGACATTTGCATTACGTGTTCTCAATGGATAAAATGCTACATTAATTTTAAATATATAATGAAAATGACATAAAATGGATATTTTCATCTCGGTGCTCTTATTTTCTCAAATACTCCATCGATTATTATTATTAAGTTCTGTGTATACTGGGTGGAGAACGGCCCTTTGCCATAAGTCAGATATTGACTATAGCAGATCATTGCAGTCCTCCATACACGTGGCTTTTTTTCTCCGAATTTTTTAGATTGGTTTTGCTATTATATTTTTTAGTAGGTTGCTTCCTTATTTTAAAATGTCTGCTGTAATGCCGCTTTTTCCAGGGCTTTTGTTATGTTTCATATTAGCTATTGCCTGGTCTTTTGCGTTCTTCAATAATGATTTCATTTCCATACCTTGGTATTTCTGCACTTCCTCCTCCATAATTACCTATTATTATCTCTTATTTATATTTAGCGTTTCCTTGAAGTAATCAACCCCATCCAGTTTTCCTTCTATACCTTCTATCCTTCTTTTTCTTTGTAATATCGGCTCGCTATTGCCTCCATTTGTTTTTCTCTTCTCAACTTCTCGGTCAATATTAGCAGATCAAGTTTATCTTGGTTTTTCATATCACTGCACAGCTATACTGATTTTAAATGGTTTCATATATTTTAAATGGGGAAAAGACATCCAGGATATCCCCCTAGGCTCACTAAAAATCAAGCTTCATCATTTGTAATGTCATATATCTTTTTTTCTATTCATATATGTATATTGAGCCAATCACAGGTAACAGTACGGTATAGCCAAAAGATCAAATAATATAACATCAAATAAAACTCCGTTCATTAATAACATCAAATATAACTTCTGTCATTCTGACAATGGTATCGAAATAATTCTCAACAGCTACTAGCAAATTATCAGTGTACTTTTGATGCTATTGGGCGATTTAAATTTTTTTTCTCATCACGATTGGCTGACAGAATCGTTTAAAAAATAATCAAAGGTTATACCACGAGTGCTTCAAATTTCATCGATGATTTTTGTCAAACGAAAACTTTTTAATTTGGCAAAAATATGAAAACAAACCGATTGATAAAATCACGAGTCCGTTAGGACGAGGGATTTCATCTAAATTCGGTTTGTTTGAATGTTTTTGCCTCAAATAAACAAGTTTGAGTGATAAAAATAAAAAATTATGTGATAAAATTTGGAGAACGAGTTGTATTTGAGAAGATTATATTTCTCGTCAATCTTGGAGTGGAATTTTGTATTAAATGTTCAATATTCTCTTCGGTGATGAATCGGTTTGTTTTCAACAGCCGAAAAAGAAGATTCCTGTAATTTTACAGTTTTTGGCGGCATATTAAAAATTACTTCAATTTTACTTTTACTGCAAAATGACATTTAGGGTCCATTTTTTGATATTTCATTTAAAGTTACTCTACATTAGATTTATATTACAATAATAACAATCAAATAGTCAAGTAAAATTAAATGAAATGTCAAAAATGGGCCATATAATGCCCGAAGTAAGAAAAATAAAGAAATAATCATGGAGTTTATATATTCTATTGAATAAAAAAAGTATACAATGAATGAAACGTTTTTTCACATATTTCAATGACAAACATGAGAAAAAATAAATGTTAGGAATTCAACAACAATGCTGGAAAGTTCAAAGTTGTATGAAAAAATAACTACTTCTGTCACTTTTCATTTGATGAAACATGTTTTTTATAAAGATAGAGCTTACCGGGTGCACCTCTCATTACAGTCTTTAACAATACATATTCTCGACATTATCTCTTAAAATAAAATTCCCACTATAAACAATAAAAACCAACCACTAAAACTCTCACGATACACGTTGTAAAACGTTGGTCTGCAGTTGTCAGCAGTGGTCTGTGGTTGTCAGGCTAGGATCATAGATAACATGTTAGGATATCAGCGCTGATATATGTGAAAGAATCTGCAACCATCACTAGCGGCGTTACAGTTCTCACTAAATTAGAAATTCTAGTAGGTACTGACGGGACTCCCTATGTGGCAGCACCCTCGCGTCTTCAGAGATCCCCTACCCAGGTTAAAACCACCAAAATGTCAGATTTTGACAAGTGGAAAAAATAATCAATATTTCACCAAGATTCACATAATTTGTTCATCAAATAGTGGAATTGGTTGGACACAGTCAGTTTTATTTTTAACATTACAATCCTACGTAGGTATCACACGGATAAGTGCCTTTTCCTCTTTTGGATGTACACGCGTCGAGCCAGTAACACTTTCCTTTCCAGCAATACTGATAACTATATATAAAGATATAGAAAAAGTTATACCACAAAAAATATAATAGATATCGCAGAATAATAATTATTCCAACGCTTTATAGGCCAGACGATAGGGGTAACAACTACAAGTAATTAGAAATACAGCTGATTTTTTTCATAAGTACCTTGAAGTATGTAGATTAATATAAAAAAAGTTCCCGTTTATCGATTTCCAAATTAGAAAAAAAAATCAAAAAACTTTTTTTTCGCAGTTTTTCAATATTCCGCGCTGGGAGGAAGGTAGAGAAAAATGAAAAATACCACCGTGTAGGGGTAGTGTTTTGCAACAAAAAAGGTCTCTTGCGTTTCTTTCGTCCGAGCAATGGTTTATCCGGAAAAAACTCGGTAAACTAAGTATGTGCTCCGCATCCGCGCGACTCTATTTTCTGAAGCGCTGCGGAGTACTTAATAAACTATTATTCAGTTATAATGTAGATATAAATAATTGTAATACGGCGATTTAAAGTGGAAAATGTCGGCTTTAAGATAGCATTTGATTTGTTATAGCACATAATCATTTTTAGCAAATCACTCATATATAATATAAAATATTATATTCTAATCGAAAACCAAGTATCTCAATAAAAAATATATTATATAGTAAGGTGGCATTGAAACATGAAAATTGTTATTTAGGAGGTCTGTTCGATAGATAAAATTTATGGATAATTAATTTTTCCTGATCACCGAATACAGCACTATTCATTATTTTGTAAATTTATGGAATCTTGAATTTACAAGAAAATATATATATTAAATACCGTAAATTTGATAAGACTGGAGTAATTTTAATGGGGTTTGCGTAGAAATGAAACTTCTAAAATCAGGAGTATATAATTACAAAATTAATTTATTTACATACATTTTTGGATTCAATGATATTTTGTATTATAAGCGAAAATAGCAATTTTTATAGATTCGGATAGGAATCTTCTTTATTTTCACAAAATCAAATTTGATACTCATGTAATATAAAGATTAATATTCGACGAACGAAATGTATATAGTGAAAATGTATGAAAGATGATTAATATATAATATTAAGTAATAAATTTTTTATACCTTTTTCCAATAAAAATATGTAAAAATTAATTTATCTCCTTTCATCTATTATTTACAACCTTAACTCTTACCAAAGATTGGAATGAAATTCTGATTGATTATTTATATTTTTTTCCGCCGTGCAGCAGTCGCGCGGATGCGGAACACATACTTAGTTTACCGAATTTTTTACGGACAAACCATTGATCGGACGGAAAAAACGCATGAGACATTTTTTATTGCAAAACACTTCCCCTACTTGTACTTTTGGTCTTAAATGACCCATACCGACTGGACTATCATAAGTTTTGAAAAATATTTTTCAAAGACAGTGACCATTCAACTAAGATGAAACAACCACTCTCCAGGCTGTGGGCCCCGACCGATATTGGATTACACTTCAAGGTCAAACGAGGCTGGCATATCTACAAGTTATTTAACACCAACCATTCTGACATGCAGTTAGAAGGGACAACATAACTTGTAGACCGGTTTTGGCGTATTTGCGCCACAAAAGTACAAGGTTTATGTTATCCGTCCGCGAGCTTAAAGCCTAATCACGGACTGAACAATACTTCCCTAAAATCACAATCATCCCGTGTCTTTCAGTAACGAAAGTGTGAAAGATGTGACAATAGCGACATTTTCATCTCCAACCGCAAACCAAAATTCAAAATCTGACAACAAGACTCTTGGCCTCGGAACTATATATTGAAATAAAGTGATTAGGTATAGAATTAATTTATTGCAGAATTGTGGGAGCACGACTGCTTTCATTTAATAGTTTTGTCGCGAAAATTCCACCAATATGCTTCAATAGTTTATAATTAGGTATCAATTATTATGAATATAACTATAATCGTCATCGAGGTGAAGCTCCATCGTGCACGCTAATGAACCATGCTGAAAATCCCGTCCGGGGACCTCTTTGAGTTTTGTGCCAGACCCGGGATGCACAAAAAGACCCCAGTCACGTACGAGCGGAAGTACGCCTCATGCGTAGACAAATAATTAAGTCAAAAAGAGAAAAAACTACTTTTGTGAACTTAACTCGAGGTGTAACCAGAATGGTAATAGACTCAATTGTTGAGAAAGTTATCTCAAAGCATGCATCAAAGGTAGTTAATAATACTAAAAATAATTCACCTCGGTTATTTGTTATTTGGT
>CAJUYI010002685.1:0-29083 GCA_910591695.1 Galerucella pusilla | reverse complement strand
GGGCGTTTGGAGAAATTTAAGAGCGAAATTTCACAATTACTGTTTTTGTGTAGGGTTTGAGAAAGTGGTAGAGCGGGAGTTACCAACTACCAACTTTTTGGGGGATTTGGAGAAGTTAAGCGACGAAATTTCCTAATTGCTATATTTTTGGTGATTTGGAAGAGTGTAAGGGCGTGAATACCTAAATGACTGTCTTCTTGGGGGGGGGGGTTTATTTGGAAAAGTTTAAGTTCCTAATTACTGTAATTTTTTGACGATTTGGAAAAGTCTAAGAGCGCAAGTTCCAAAAATTGAAACAAAATTTACTTTTTCAAAAGAATATGCTGCAATCAGATCCAAAATAATGTTGTTATTTATGTAATCGAATAAAGAAGGAAACTTACTATAATCAGGATCAGTGGCAGACAATTGTTCAGCTTTTTCAACATCGAGATTCTTAATTCCTTGATCGCTCTTATAATGGAATTTACAATAATGTACTTCGCCCTTCTTGTTAATGAGCTTGAACGTATGGGATCCATAACCGTGCATGTGTCTATAACCATCTGGAATTCCTCTGTCCGAAAACAAGAACATCATCTGGTGCATAGTTTCCGGTCTCAAAGACATAAAGTCCCAAAACATATCGGGATCCTTCAGATGAGTTTGAGGATTCCTTTTTTGCGTGTGAATGAAGCTGGGGAAGAAAATTGGATCGCGGATGAAGAAAATCGGTGTGTTATTTCCAACCAAATCCCAAATTCCTTCTTCGGTGTAAAATTTAACAGCAAATCCTCTCGGATCTCTGACGGTATCAGCCGAACCAGATTCACCACCTACAGTGGAAAAACGCACGGCTATGGGAGTCTTCTTACCGATTGTGGAAAATACTTTTGCTGCTGTGTATCTAAAAAAAAAAAGTATTAATAATTCAAAAAGATTTAGTTAGATAAACTTACTTGGTAATATCATCGGTAACTTCGAAGTATCCGAAAGCACCGGCACCTTTAGCGTGGACGACTCTTTCGGGGATTCTTTCTCTATCGAAATGTGCTAATTCATCCACCAAAGTTTGATCTTCGAGAAGAATGGGACCTTTCGGACCAACGCTTAAAGATGCTGCACGTTCTCCAATAGGTAAACCGAAACCGGTGGTTACAGATTCTACCTAAAGATATAAAAAATATTTTTTACGAATGGGCATAATTTGTTTTTTTCTACATGATTATTTTTGATCCTGTACAACCCCACGATGGTCTTATTTCAATTTAATTGGTGTTGGACATTGCACTCTGAAGATATACCAAGAAAACAATCAAAATTGAATAGGAAATTTACAGAAATTGAGGTATTAGATTTATTACAAATAATTCCAAACCAAAATATGTACCAAACTATAATTAAAGACATGCTAGTGAAGCTCCAGACTGTCCCCACTTCAATTTCAATGGTACTGAACCTTGCACTACTGCGTCTACCCATCACTTGAAATTGACAGTTCAATTATTTCCAAGTATAATTGTAGTCCAGTAACTGAACACCTGAAAATATCGAAAGCTCCTGAAAAGGCGCTAAAGACTTTACTTTGGGCTCATTTTGTAGGTCACGGAAGGTGTTTTCAAACGAGACAAAACTTAACACGATTGAGTTTACCAAAGGGCAAACCCTGGAAAACCTAAACCCTGGAAAACGGGTTTCTCGCTAATATCTGGCTTAATATGCGAATTAAAGAATTTTTTTTATATAAAAATGAAGATAGTCTTATTATCTACAATAGTGATGAGCAAAGCAAGATCAAGACTCGAACAGTCTCGGTCTTGGTCTTGCTTATTCAGTCTTGGTCTTGGTCTTGCTCAAATCTGTCTGGTCTCAATCTTGGTCTTGCTGTATTTTGTTTGGTCTTGCCATAATTTCTTAACGAACATCTTTCAAAACATTTTGTAAACATTTTATTTTTATGCAACAAACATTTTTAAACCTAAATTTACTATCTTTGAATTAAAAAAGTGTGTGTGTGTGAAAAAGAATTTTTGGTTGAGTCCTGCGTATTTAGTCTTGGTCTTGCATAGTCGGTCTTGGTATTAGTCTTGTTCTTGTTCATTCTGTCTTGGTCTTGCGAGTCGAAGAATGGTTTTGGTCTCGGTCTTGGTCTTGCTTTTTCGCAAGACCAAGACCAAGAACAATTTTGCTCATCACTTATCTACAAAAATGGTACCTATCATTTTTTTCGGAAATTTGATAGTTATCCAGATAATGAGACCTGAAAGTCTCCTCATTTCAGCTGCCTGTAGGAATTCTGCTGTCTATGTATTAACTTGTAAGCGGGCGGACGAATTGTTCCATAAGTCGGCAAAAAATTGACATTTTCCGATGATTCAAAGCTCATCGCAATGGGAAGACCAGTAGCTATCATTCCATGTGACTTGCAGCTCGTTCGTACTTGACAAAAATATTTTAAAAAGCGATCAAAGTTTTTTTCCACAAGATTTTGAGACTATTTCATTAATTTGTTAATATTTGTTTAAAAAAATGGTCTTAAATGATTCAGAATTTTTGTTTCAATATCTTTCTTGCCATTTGATAAAAAATTGATTTGTGTATTTATTTATTTAAAAAAAAATCCGGTTTTCACTGGTGTGATTTTCCTGATTTCTGGAAAATGATTGGATTTTATTAAAAATCAAAAAGTACATTCGAAACCTAGACACTCTAAGCTTTAAAATGATGAGCATTGAATAGCAATATATAGGATGATGAATTTTTAAATCGCGCTTGTTCCACAGATTATACAGAACTCCGAAAACGGCAGAAAAATGTAAATAAACAAATCAATTTTTTATCAAGACGCAAGAAAGATATTAAAAAAATATATGAGATCATTCAAGACCTCCTAAGGTTCCATTATTTAAAAAAAATTAGGAGAGAAAACTATTTTTCTTTAAATATGAACTAATTAATGAATAGTCTCAAAATCTCGTGGAAAAAAACTTTGACCGCTTTTTAAAATATTTTTGTCAAGTACGAACGAGCTGCAAGTCACATGGAATGAGCTACGGGTCTTCTCATTGCGATGAATTTTGAATCATCGGGAAATGTCAATTTTTTTGCCGAGTTATGGAACAATTCCTCCAACACTTACAAGTTAATGCATGGACAGCAGAGCAGCAGCTGAAATGAGACTTTTAGGTCTCATTATCTTGATAACTATCGAATTTTCGAAAAAAATGATAGGGACCATTTCTGTAGATAATAAGACGATCTTCATTTTTTATTTGAGAAAAAGTTCTCTAATTCGCATATTGGGCCAGATATTAGCGAAAAATTCGTTTTCCAGGGTTTAGGGGGCCATGACGATTAATTATTTTCAAGTACAATTGGAAAAGTTCTTGGATTCTAGGACACTGCAATAGAAGCAAATGAAATAGAAGATGAACTAAGAAAGATAGGGTTTAAGACATCATCAGACAGACAGGCATGTTAAAACAAATCACTGGGGCCTGAATGGACAGCTCAAGCTAGTAAAGGAAGAAGAAGCCTTGTGGAATGCAAGATACTACAGAATCCCAGAGCATGACACCCCGAGACTACCAAATGGAACAGGTAGACTCTTGCATAAGCTTCAAGGAAAAGTTTGGCAAGTTTATATCCTGATCCAGAAAACCCCTTAAGTTACAGTGAATAAGATACTGTTTCATCAGGACAGAGCACTACCATATTACCAATGCAATGACCAACAATACTTTGGATACAATATTTCCCAATTACTCTGAGCTTTTTGAACATTTAAGTACCTACTTCATTAGGAATCATAATTCTTTTTAGTGTTTTATATTTTATTACATTTTAGTTCTTGATTGTATTGTAGTAAATTTTGGCAATCGCATGATTTTATTTTATCTCAATTGTTGCAATAAACTTGAAAGCGATAAACTTTTTACAAGTTCAAGTTCAATGAAGATGAGTGATTGTATTCAATTTTAAATCTGACCTTCAAAATTATATACCCTATAATAAGACCAAATAACAAATATTGAGTATTATTTTTCAATTTATTAAAAAATTAAACAATCATTAGGTAATACACCACAAACAGGAAATATTAAGTATTATAAGCTTTCCCAAGTGCAAAAAATGAACAATTTATTGTCTTCTGTCTAGTTAATTAAGCTAAATTTTTTGATTTTTACATAATTTACTTTTAAAAGGTCATCAATAGATAGTAGAAAAATAACATTGATTATTTATTATTTATTTGATAAAAATGTTTTGAAAACAATTTTTTATCTATTTCAAGAATATGCTAATTAATGAAACATTATATTTAAATTTCAAGGATATGAATTGATAAGTCATCTAAAATGTATAATAAGAATGGTAACTAGGAATAATAAAGGGGATTGCTGTAAATATAAATAAACATACTTAAAACTGACTGAAAGTTATTTGAAGAAATTGTGTAAACTCAAAACATGCACTTTTTTATGATATTTTGACCTAATTCAATGATATGCCAATCAGCCAATCATGACCTATGTTGACGGAAAAAAACTGACCTTTCGAGTATTAACATAATTAACTTTAATATTGATAGCTTTTTAAAGTGTTCATTGAGAGCAGTTGCATATAAAAGTGAACATGTCATTGAAAATTGGAAGCAAAATTACACACATTTATAAAAAATCGAACTAAATACAGATTATTATTTTGATTTCAAAAGTACATATTTTGTGTTATAAAGATAAAGATAAACAAACTTTATCATATTAATGGAAAATTACTTAACTGAATTATTTTGAGCCATTGCACAATTTTTTAAAATACAAAACAAGAAAGTGGGACATATAACAGTACATAGGTACATCCAAATAATATTTATCTACCTACTTCAATTAATATTAAATAACACAAATAAATAGTAAGAAATGAAATAATTCAACTGGTTCCTTACCGGTTTTACGTTTTTCTTGTATTCATTAAGTTGGTTAGTGGCAGTGTCCCTGAGTGCCATTTTGTAAAAGTAATAAGTATTTCTCAAATCAGTGGAGTATCGGTTGAAAAACAACACAAATTGTTCTTGATCAACAAATTGCACTTTTATATATATGAGCACTCCGATGGATTATATCAATTAGCCACCTAGTGATAAGCCTGTGATAAGTGTTGTCTAACATAAACTAGAGGGGGAAGCGATAATCAAGTTGTTCTTCAACTTTGAACATTCAACGATTCAACCAGTTTCAACACATCACATACATATGCGATGCTACTCGCTACTTATGGATGCTACAAGCTACAAGTAACCACTTGGCACTTGTTTTGTTTTTATAGATGCTTCACTACGTTCTATTTTGAGTAGCTCTGACACCTTCCATCAATTTGATTTTTCAAACCTGGCACTTCACCAAAGCTGGAAGAAAACAATTCAGAATAGTTGTAATGAAATTGTTGAAATTTTGGTTAATTAAATACGCACAATGCACCATATAAATATTCATTTCTGAATAAACAACTTTTATCTTTTATAAACATATAAACAAACAAATTAATGTGCGTTCGAAAATGCAAGTAAAGGCAAAAAAATGTACCTTCACTCCTTCACAAATCATTGAGTGCGTTCTTACACTGTCTATGAAAATTAAAAGAACTCAAACACGATTAAAGAACCACGTAAAATTTTTTAAAATTGAATATCCCTCCTTTGATAGACAAACAATTCGTTCGAAATTTTCTGTGTAAAATTTAAACCTATTACATTTACAGCACATTGGAACGTACTCCTTTTAGCAAATGACAGATAAAATCGATTCCTTAACGCACTTACATCTTACATCACTACTCGTGTTCGATATTCAATAAGTATTAATCGATTGAGTACTCGTTTCGATCAAGCTGTTATATTTTATAAATCATTTATGCCAGAATTATCGTATTTTCTATAAGAATCTACGGCTGAAAGTAATTTCATAGTACAAACCATGGCCAACAAACAGGGCATCTCTATGGTACAATTTATCAAAATACAAATATTACTTGAGGAGAGCAATTAATCGAGTGCATCCAGCTGATAATCGATTTCAATTTTCGAAACAGGAAAACGAGAAATAAAAACTTAAAATCTGTCATTTATCAACAAACGCTTCGTGTGCTTGTTCTCGAAGAGCTAAGGCCAGTTGGCGACTTGCACTAAATTATTAAAAAATATATAATGGCTTCCAACACTGAAATTGCCTGTGTCTACTCAGCCCTTATTTTAGCTGATGACGATATTGCCATAACTGTAAGTAATATTTTTATTTCTCATTATAATAAGCACAATGTGTTACACACTTTTGATTTTATTTTTTCATAAATCTACGAAACTATAGACGATCCGAAAATGTGTGCTAATTTTTATTAAACCTAGTGTTTCGATTGATACGTTTTAAATAGTATTTTACGAAATTCTCGTTTTATTTATTCTTGTTTAGGTTATGTTTAACTTTATGTTTTACTTTTACCCCACACATATAAGCCGGCTTCTTCTATCCTCAATATAGAAAGTGGTGTGCTAGTTGTGGGAACAGAAAAGTCTTTTTTGTGTATGGTAGCTCAGCATCAATCTGATACTACCCAAGGAAAATCAGAGACAACTTCAATTCTTAATGTTTAGTTCATGTTTTAGTTTTAAAGTCCCAAATAATATCTACTCAACAAAAGTATCTTGAATGTTTTAAATTGAAGTTTGGATACAATGAAAGAATATTGTATTTTTTTTCTATTTCAGGGTGAGAAACTTCAGACCATCTTGAAAGCGGCTAACGTAGATGTTGAGCCTTACTGGCCAGGTCTTTTCGCAAAAGCATTGGAAGGTATTAATATCAAAGAACTTATTACCACCATTGGTTCAGGTGTAGGAGGAAGTGGTCCAGCTGGAGTTGCTGCAACTTCAGCTCCTGCTGCCGCCGCAGCAGCCGCCCCTGCCAAGGAAGAAAAGAAAAAGGAATCTGAACCCGAAGAATCAGATGATGACATGGGTCTTGGACTTTTTGATTAATGACATAAAATAAACATTTTTTAAGTTTTCGATTTGTTTTATTATTGATTTGTTAATTAAGGTGGGTAGGATATGAATCTAGTTTGTAACTGTTTACTGTTTGGTTCATTTTAGTTTTTTTTTATTGTAAGCAGCTTTCATATGGGTGAATTTGTAGAGGTGGGTTGTTTGTCACTATTGACAATACAAAGTTTTAATATCTACTATAAGAAATTTTGAACTGATAACTTCACATGGAAATCTAAAAGCGCGCATTTGAAGTTAATAAATCATAGCTAGTAATATTTCAAATGATTACTTTATACCAAAGTAACGAATATCAACATCTCTAACTGGGACTCTGCACATTATAGAATTCTAATATCCACTCTTTTGACAGCTGTCGACTGGTAGAATTCTATAGTGTGCAGAGTCCCAATAATGGAGACGAGACCAGCCAAAGTATCAAAAAGAAGAAGAGCAAATATTTCAATTTGAGGTTAGAAAATCCACCACAGATCTAAGCTGACTGCCTTCTGAACAAACGTAGACAAGTTAAAGTATCAAAAAAGAAGAATAGGATAAATTTATAGGTTATAGATACTTAAATTTTCAAGATATATTCCTGAAAACTGAAATCATTTTGAAAAAAATATGGCAGAAAGTGCTGGAAATTGGTGCCTTATCGAAAGCGATCCTGGCGTTTTCACAGAATTGATTCGAGAATTCGGTAAAGATGCTTTCACTTAAAACATTTTGCATGATTAATTATTCAAATTCTCATAGGATGCAAAGGGGTTCAAGTTGAAGAATTATGGAGTTTAGACGGAGAACAATTCAATAATTTAAAGTAAGTACTTCGATTACTTGGAAAATGTTTTAAAAAATACGTTATTTTTAAACACTGGTTGTCAGTTCACAAACCACTGTTGTAGTGCAAACTGCTTCTTTATTCATTGTTTTTTCCATAGACCAATTCACGGATTAATATTTCTTTTCAAATGGACAAAAGACGACGATCCTTCAGGATCTTTGGTTCAAGATAGCAGGCTAGAAAAAATATTCTTTGCTCGCCAAGTAATAGAAAACGCATGTGCTACTCAAGCAATCCTTAGTGTCCTATTAAATTGTCGACATTCGGATTTAAAATTGGGACATTCTCTCAGTGAACTTAAGGACTTTTGTCAAGGATTTGATGCAAATATGAAAGGTGAGGAAAATATAGTTTCTTATAACATTTACTTTAAATAATTTTTTAGGTTTAACAATCAGTAATTCTCCAGTAATAAGAACAGTTCACAATTCTTTTGCTAGACAACAATTGTTCGAGTTTGACCCATCTATGGCAAATAAAAATGATGATGTATTTCATTTTGTTAGCTACGTACCCATTGATGGACGATTATATGAATTAGATGGCTTGAAACAAGGTCCTATAGATTTGGGAGCTATACCAGCAGAAGCGGAATGGACTGATATTGTTAGACCCATTATCGAGAAGAGAATACAGAGGTAAATATCTTAATTAAGATTAAAGCACTGTGAATACATTAAATATTTTTTAGGTATTGTGAAGGAGAAATACATTTCAATTTGATGGCAATTGTAAGCGATCGAAAAATGCTTTACGAGAAGCAAATTGAGGAACTTCAAAAACAAAATGAAACATCTGGAATGGAAACTGATACTCAACAAGCAGAAACGACAAGATTACGCCTGCTTATAGCCGAAGAAGAAAACAAGCGACACCAATACCACATTGAGAACGTTCGAAGGAAACACAATTATCTTCCTTTAATCGTGGAAATATTGAAGATCTTGGCAAAGGAGGGTAAACTTTTGCCTTTGTACGAACAAGCCAAGGAAAAGTGTATTAAACGACAGAAAACAAAAGTTTCTAGCTGAAATTTTTCTTCTCAATAATACAAAATTAATTTTTGTTTCAATGTTGCAAATATGAAAATGATGTACAGTAATTATTTTTTTGCTTTCGAATCTTAACTAATAAAATTTCACATCATTTTCGTTGATTTTAATTATTCTCTACCTGTTAAATATTAAATAAAGAAAAAGTGGATTCAGAAAGGTAGTCATTTATTAGATTTACTGTAGGTTCAATCGTTATCTTTGGGTTCCATTACCGACAGTCCTATATGCGTGGTTAAAACATATGACAATTCGGTAACCAACAGTATTCTTACCAATATTTTGTCTAGAAAATAATTGTACTCTAAGATCTTGTATTATGTTGTTTATATTACAAAGTTCGGCAAAAGCCCGGGATCAGAGAAGATATAAGATTTTTGGAAAATCTTTTTATACCACAAATTTTACTCCAACTTAAACTATAATTTGGAAAATATTTTGTAACATACAGGGTGTTCCAATAAAGTGTGGCGTATCAGTTATATTTTTTCTTATGGAACACCCTATATTTTATTGCATTTTCTGATTGCCCCTAAGAAATATAATACTTCTTCATGATGGTTCCCTATACCTAAATACCGAGGGTTACGAGTTAATAACTCATTGATATAACAAATTCTAGAAAATTTTCTCACATCCAAATGGTTGGACATTCATTGAATGTATTCCACGATTGAGAACTAAATATCTCTTTACAGAGTGCTCAGAATTTTCAGTTTCATTATTAGATTATTCAATGTGAAGTATCAGGCTTAATTTGAATAGAACACTCTGTATTTTAATAATTTATCATATTCAAAAAAATGTCTTTCGAATGGTACAAGGGTGTCCTATACCCAGGTATTTTTTGATCAATAGTTACACCCAATTGCCACTTATTCATACTTTTTAAAAAATATGGAGACAAAATTGCAAGTTGAGCACCCTATTGTTGTTTAAAACGGAGGTTAGGATAGGTTAGAGAGTTAGGAACGTTCAGACTAATTGGAAATTTTGCAAGACCGATGGTTATACAATATAGTTGTAAAATACAGGGTGCTTCATTAAAAAAAAACATACCTTGATCTGGCATCTAGTTTGAAAAAAAAATACTATTGAACTTTAGCGTCAAAAAAGTAGTACCTATTAAAGTTGGCATTGTAAAGAATATGGAGGAATAAAAGTTTTTGTCAAAATCGAGATCGTTCAATGCAATGACCAATATTTTTAGAAGATATACCATTATGTATACAGGATGTCCCACGACGAGTTAAAACTATCTGTATATGGCAAAATACTTTTAGTAAAATCATGAAAATTTCTACGTTTTGGTTTTCGGATACGATCTTTGTAACTAAAATACTTTCAAAGATGGCCGACTTCCGGTTCTACCTTGTGACAATGGATCAAAATAAAATTTAGACTACACCTGCATCTCTAAAAATTTACAGAAAACATTTATTATCTGGATATGGTAAGGCTTAGGTATAGGAATGTATACATGAAATTGCCAAAAAATGTTTACCCCTGAATGCATTGAAATAGAAAAAACCGGGTGGTTCTATTTAAAAGTATGAAGACATTTGATATTTATGAAGTTAAACCACAGTATAGGAGCGAACCAGTATGTTATCTCGTGACGTTACACTTCCGAGCTCTCTGTGACCTACAACGTCGTTCGGATGAGTATCTCATCCGGCGGCCAGTGCTGTGCTGCGATCCAACTAAAGTGCCAGTGGTGAATTGGCGAATCGAATTATTTATTACATCTTATATTTTTACCGGTTTTCGGTATTATTTTTATAGTTTATAAGCATTTTTTTGCAATGGATACCATTAAAAAGAAGAAAACGGGTATTGTGTGTGTAGTTCGTGGATGTAACAATAAATATTATAATTGTGATGGAAAATTATACCTTTTTCCAAAGGATTCAGAAAGGTGAGAAACTGTTAGTATAATATACTTTATTATATGATCTTCATATTACATTTATGAGCCTTAGTTTCATGCATTGATTTAATTTGTTGTTTTTGTTTCAAAGCTGAAGTATGGCTCGAAGCATGCGAGGTGCCAAAACTATAAACTCCATACAATAGTAGTCATCGTTTATGTGGTGCTCATTTTTAACCAGACATGGTTATGCAACCTCATAAAAGAAAACTTCTTTAAAAAAAGGCTATTCCAACAATATTCCTTTCATCAAATACTGCAATGCCCAAAGACTTTCAGACAAATGATTTATTGGAAAAGAAATTTGTTCGCTACTTTTGTGGTTATTTAATTGAAACATGTTCGGAAATTCATACATGCAGCGTATGTGAGACGTATTCACAAGCGTATCAGAATTTAGACGATTCGTCTTTATACTGTCACCTTAGAGCTTATGAAAATACGAATAAGGATACTTTTGGAAACTTGAATATGCCGCATGAAAATGTTGTACAATACATCTCATTATTAGAAACATTATTCCAAATGACTTGAGAAAGTTGCTACGGAAGATAATATTGTTGAATCACTCATAAATATTAGTCAAACAACAGAGTTTGTACATCCTTGTGTTGATTTTCCAAAAAAAGATTTAATGAAATTTTTCTTCAGGGTACGACTATATTACACATTAAAATTTGTCAATAAAAATTTTACAAATCATAACAAAATGGAAATTGTAATATGGAAAAACCAATAAATATTTGGTATAAGACTATTGTTTTATTCACTCATCAGTGTACTGTTCTACAATATTTAAGAAAAAACATTTAACACGTTCGTCATTTTAAAACTTATGCCACCTACGCCTATGGTAAAATGAATCGTAAAGCGATCCGTTCAAGGTCATCAAAAGCTCTGGCAATTTATGAATGAAATTTATAAGAGTTATAATACTGGTTCGTTCTTATTTTGTGGCTAAACTTTGAACACTTTTTATACATATACACACCCTGTATAAAATAAAGTATTTTTCAAAATAGATTCAAATACGTCTGACCTTGCTAAAAGCAACCGAACAGAAATAATTTTCATATATTTAAGGGTATCCTCGTACAAAAATTTTTTATAAAGGTCTGCAACTGTCAAATTTTTTACAAGAAAATTAATAACTCAAAAATATGCATTTTTCGAAAATCAGACAAAGTATACTAGAATTTTACGTAGATTTTAAAAATGTATTAATATACAGGGTGTTCCATTTAAAATAACAAAGTTACAGTCGACTTCTGGTAGAGCCGGAAGCCGGGCATCTTTAAAAATATTTTAGTTAAAAAGATCATATCCGAAAACCCTAACGTAGAAATTTTCATGATTTTACTATAAGTATTTTGCCATATAGGTACAGATAGTTTTAACTCGTCGTGGGACACCCTGTATAGGAAGCTGAAAGGAAAAAAAGCTTATTAAAAAAATAAATAATATCTCGTTTAGCTCGGACATAATCAAAATATAACTCTACAATTTATTTTAATAAATAAAAAAATAATAACATCAACTTATTCCAACAAATAAAAAAAAACATCAATTTATTCCACCTCTAATTTCCCATCTGTATATATGTACCTCCGGGTTTTTTTGGAATTGCACTCTTTTTTGGATAGATATTTGACAACGCCTGCACAAAATAAACATTTTTTTAGAGCAAACTATGAAAAAAATTATCGATCTTTTTACTTACTTCGAAGATTCGTCCATTTTTCCATGGGTACATGTTGTCGCATCATATTCACAAACAATTCATACAATTTTTTTTCGTTGACACCTATAAAATTTTCCGAGTACTTTTTCCAATTCACCGTTCTAAAATCACTTTCATTATTCGCCAGCATCCTAAACAAAAATATCAAATAAAAACATATAGAGTAAGATCCCAGAGCGATAAGACATAACTTATTTTCAAATAGATGAAATGTTAGGTTCTCAATAGCATCTCGTGTGCTTTGAATATCTGTGTGTTTGTGGAGATAGCTTAAGGGCACCTGGGCAGGTATCAGGTGATAAAGGTAACTAAAAATAAGAGTTTACTTTACTTAAATTTGAATGTTTGATTTTTATATATGTTTCGTAGAATAATGTTCTAAAGTAGTATCATAAGTGTCAGACACTTTCCATGGACCAAAACTTTTGTCAGACGAAAAAAGCTCCACAAAAAATAAATAAACTTTATTTATTTTCAAATGTCTGACTTTCAAATATTGAAATATTGAAATTCCTGAAATCAACTAACCTCTACCACAAAATATAAACTAGTGATATTTTACCGAGTATTTTACATGTTTTATGTTTTAAGATAGTGTATGTATTAATATGTCTTTTTGTCTTTTGTACAGTGCCAATGGCCATAGTTGTCGAGGCACTTAAATTCTAATAAAAAAAAAAAAAATATGTTATCAAGGCAAATATTACTGAGTTATATTTCGTTGATCAGACCAATTGTAATGACCGAACAGCCCCTAAACATAAAAATTATCAGCTGGAAGTATGAGCACTATGAATGCGTTTTAGAGCGAGTGAGACGTCTTTAGTAACTCGGTTCCTCTTCTTTTATATATGTTAACTCACAATGTCTCAGTCTAATTTGTATGTGCCCTTCATAGACTAGACGAATTAGCTTACTTTGAAGCGAAAAAAAAAAACAAAATTGTTAACAGGATGGGAACAGTTGGAAATGATAAATGGGCGTTTAATAAAAAAAAAAATAAATGCGTGAGCAGGGGTGTTTCCAGATATATTTAGGTGGTGAAAAGGGGTGGAATTTTGGATTATTGTGATTTCTGGCGAAAGTTGACGTCGGAGAGAAAAGTGTACAACGAAAAACCGCTTTTATCGTTTTTTATTTTTCATTTACACAATAATAATTTTATTTTGACAAAACTTGCTGAATGTATACCTTTTTATGTCCGAAAAATCCACAAATTTTTCCAGATGAAAATATCAAGAGACTTCCGGGATAATCACGTTTCTCGGCCCAAAAAAATATTTTTCAAATTAAAATCCTCCTTTGTAAGGCAAACCAGACTTATCTATGAATGAATTAAGATTTCAACTGTAAATAAAATCAACTGCAAAGTCAACATTCAAACTGGACAAACTACCACCCACTGTTGGTGCGGCTACACAACACTCTTATAAAGTTTTCTAGCAGCTTCAAGCGTGGCTTGAAAACGAAACAACACCAACAATGTGGGGCTGGAAAGAAGTTTTTGTCGATAATTCAAAAATTTTCATGCCAGCGTTTCACTGAAGATTCTGTCATACCTGACGAATTATTAAAAATAATTTCTTGTAGCTGTGAAACCGGTTGTGAAGGAAACATATATGTGGTTGTCGAAAGCACGGGCTTCGATTTACTGATTTATGTACAAAATGTCGTGGTTCAGACAATTGTTTGAATGTTGAGAAAATTTCAGAAGATTTCGATGAATCTGAAGATAATTCTGCTGAAAAGGAACAGCCGGGTCTTTGCTTAATCAGTGAAAATCAATTATCAAAGGAATCCTCAGGTTATCCGCGCGACATTGAAGAAGAAGAAAAAGATAATGGAATTACAAACAGAAGCAATATTGAAAAAATAGATAATCAATTTGCAAACGTATTTAAAAAACCTCGATTGATGTAGTTTCATTAATTGACTAATTGTCAAGGTAAATATATGATAAAGTTTTGCATCAAAACACTAAGGGCGAGTTGAATCAAACACTTAAACTCGGTTTAATGATAACTGATGTTTAGACTGTGGGTTTTAAGAATTATTTGAAAAGAAATTTAAACAAATCATTAACAATCAGTAAAAAATAGATGGTTGCAGAATAATTCATTTTTTGATTTTTCCAATTTTTGAGCATGTTTCTAAACAGGGACTGTATCATTTTATTAATTTACAAGGAAGTATAACTCATGACGAAAAAATTGCGACATGAATGAAGTCTCTACGACAATTTTCCAAAGGAGAATTTTAATTTGAAAAATATTTTTTTGGGCCGAGAAACGTGATTATCTCGGAAGTCTCTTGATATTTTTATCTGGAAAAATTTGTGGATTTTTCGGACATAAAAAGGTATACATTCACCAAGTTTTGTCAAAATAAAATTATTATTGTGTAAATGAAAAATAAAAAACGATAAACGCGGTTTTCCGCATTTTTCTCGGAGATTTTGTGGTTATATGATAAAATCAATTCCACAAAAGTTGTAGACCTTTTTATGATCTACAACTTTTCTGTTGTACACTTTTTTTTCCGATGTCAACTTTCGCCGTAAATCACAATAATCCAAAATTCCACCCCTTTTCACCCCCCAAATATATCTGGAAACACCCCTGCTCACGCATTTATCTTTTTTACGTTTATTATACGCCTATTTACCATTTCCAACTGTTCCCATCCTGATAACAATTTTCTCTTTGTGAAAGTGTTATTTGCCTGGACTATCATGCAAAACGTATAGTATAATATTCAGTATAGTTTGGACCTGTTGTAGTACATATTATAACTTTTTTTTTTTGGCTTGGACGTAATTCAGCCAAATATTATAACTTAGTAATAGTTGCCTTGATAACATATTTCGTCCCCTTAGAGCAGAACTATTCCATGTCACAAATTTTAAATTTTACAGGAGAGGTTTTTTTTTTGTTTTCCAGTCAATCTAATAAATATTTTGTGTCCTAATATTGTGATGAATTACTTTGATTTCTCTTCTTTTTCATCAATTCAGTTCATATTTGCCAAAGATGCGTATAAAAAGAAAAATTGGACATAGAATACTTATAGGTAAAGTCGCCTATTTCATGTCCAAACATAAAATATTTTTCCGTGTATTTTTTTTTGGACATGGAATAAGTCTGTTCTAATGAATAAAATGAATTACATGAGAGTATTTTGTTATTCCTGTTTAATTTAATATCCAAATTAATCTCAAACATTTTTCAATGTGAATTATAAAACTCTGACATTAAAAATTTTCGTGAGAAAATGCAAATCAGAACTATTATATATCCACAATAAATGATACTATGTACTGACAAAAGTGAATCAGAAGTATTCTATGTCCATAAAAAGTCAATAGCGAATGGCACTTAACAAGACAGAACTAGTCTATGTCCAAGATTTTATTCGCGCCGACCAACGAAAAGCACCTTGTGGCAGTTGAACTAGTTCTGCGTCAAGATGAAATCTATGTAAGGACATAGTCTTTTGGAACTTTAGTTCTTTACGCCAGGTTATGTTTGAGCGACCAGGGGTCGCGACGCAAAAGATCTGACCGTTACGCGTTACGTTACGCTACGTTATGTTACATTGCTTCGTTATGTGCCTTGCTTTTGCGTGCTTGTGCCTCCTTAGTCTCTCTCTCGTTTACGAAGCAGCGATTCATAATAATAAATATGCTCCTACCCGGATTCGAACCCGGGCCGCCCGCGTGCAATGCGAGCATTCTAACCACTGAACCACCGATGCTATATTAAAATTCTATGCAAAGCTGGTATTCGCAGTGCTAGTGATCTACTTGAATTTGTTCGGATAAATTTTTACTATTATTTCCATAATTTTTTTTGCGCGATTAAGGGGTCTAGCTACTTTTCGAAATACAGGGTGTTGAAATTTTGAAAACTTGAATGTTTTAATTCGATAACTTTAAAATGGATGGATAAATTGATTTGACATTTGGCAGGTAGTTTTTAAATGTAAAAGGGCATATTTTGAAAGAAATTGTAGTTTGTGCAACTAGTGTGGATATGATGTCCATATCGCACGAGGACGAAGATGGAGCACGACGCCGTAGGCGGAGTGCTCAATCGTTCAAGTGCGATATGGACAATCCACACGAGTCGAGCAGCATATTTTTTCTACGACCCACTTAGGAAAAAATCTAGAAAATTAAAATTTCTATAAACTGTAATATAACTTCAAATTAAAAATTTAACAATTCAATTTTATGTTTCCACTAATTTTGTGATAAACGAATGTCCAATTTGTATAATGCTACGGTTTCCTTTTTTAAATATACGATGCTGTTATAAGTAGATGTTGCCAGTCGGACTCCCTCATGGAGGGTACCGTACCATTATCTATAATAATGAATATTCTGCTAAATATTTCAAACGTCTACCTGTTGTCGTTATTAATATCAAGCAGAATGATTATTTAAAAATAAAATTAACAATAAAAAAAATTCCTCGCGGGGAATCGAACCCGGGTTAACCGCGTGAGAGTCTGGTGTGCTTACTACTCAACCACCAAAGAATATGTAAATATATATATATATATATAACGTCAGATGTATTACATAACTTTTGCTTAAAAGGAACTAAAGTTCCTACCGTGTGTCCTGCGACACGTTCTACCTTTTTTTCAACAATCGGCATTTTTCGGATCTTCCCGTCGGCTTGGACATGAAATATTTCTGCACTAGAAAGAGCAGCCCTTGAAGTACCTACACTTAAAATAGAAAAACCGAAAATTGAGAATTTTGGACATGGGATAGTTCTGCCCCAAGGGGACGATTTGAAAGTCAGACATGTGAAAATAAATAAAGTTTATTTATTTCTTTGTGGAGCTTTAAAGCGTCTGACAAAAGTTTTGGCCCATGGAAAGTGTCTCTAGAATATTATTCTACAAAATATATCTAAATATCAAACATACAAATTTAAGTAAAGTAAACTCTTATTTTTAGTTACCTTTCTCACCTGATACCAACCCAGGTGCACTTAGGCTAGCTCCACAAACACACAGGTATTCAAAGCACACGAGATGCTACTGAGAACCTAACATTTCATCTCTTTGAAAATAAGTTATGTCTTATCGCTCTGGGATCTTGGAATAATAGTATCATGGATTCCGTAAAGTATGTTAAACTATAGAAGATGGTATAATGAAAAATTAAAACAACCAACAGCATTACCAGACATGGAAAGAATGCCATTCAGTGGTATACAAATGGTTCAAAGGCAATAGAAGGGACTGGGATAGGAGTGTATGGACCAGGAACCAAACACTCTGAAAGCTTGGGAAAAATAATATATCAAATCAGAAATTCACGCTATAAGAAAGTGTGCCCAGTTCAATATTGATAAAATATATCTTTGTATTTAAATGGGAACATTTTTACGCTTTGGGATTTCCAACAAGATTTTGAGGGGGGAAAGAAAGAAAAAACTGGTATAGGTAGTTTATTTACGATAAAAAGACGATAACGTTGCTAAACAAAATATTGTGATATTGCCAAGCTGTAGTTTTTTTCTTTACTTAAAGAAAACTAGAAATGTCAATCTGATGTTAATCAACCTAACCTAACATTAAAAACATCCAATCATTTACATTTAAAAATGTAACAACAATATTAATGATAATGAATACAAATAGCGAATATTAGAGAGTTATTGGAACTTTTATAAGGTCAAGCAGTAATAGAGCTGTCTTTATAGTGACATATACGCATGCGCATTTGATGTTTTGAATAAGGGAAACATTATTAAGGTTATTGCTTGTCCTTATTTGTGCGCGGTTACTGCAGTGCAATATCCCGACTTTATTTCATGTTTCATATGTCACAATGTGTAGGTGATCTGTGTCATTTGTGACACCTACCTTATTATAATGTCATTATAGAGTTTCATGTTTCAATAAATCCAAATTTTAAGTCTGTTTTAAGGTCGAGCACTATGTATTTAAGGTCATCAGTATTACTGCAAGGCAGTAAATTCTTGTTTCCAATAACTCTACTATGAATTTAAAAGCATAATAAAAACTTGTAAATATTAGACGATGATCGAATGTCAATAAACGTCAAAACAAACTGGGGAATTTTCAACAGTTGATCTGACAATGTCTTAAAGTTTTGACAACCAGTTAGCTGTAAATTGCCCTGGCTGTTGAGGATAAATTGTATTTACGGTTGGTAAATTAATATTTATTCTGATAAGCAGGAAAGTAACTAAAAATGACGTCATCGTCTTTTTATCGTAAAAATCCTATACCCAATTTTACCAGACGTTTCCTAGAGTTAGGAAATACCGGGCATCGACCATGCACTCTACTGGAACGCCTCTAATGCGATAATTACAGTGAAGCAGTGTCGAGTGCGGTTAATACTTGGTTGGGTTACTAGTGGGAGAGACCGTTGTAGAGTCTGTACAGCCTGAATATCACGAGGTGTAATGCGGATATGCCGTCTTTCGGAGGAGACGTAAAACTGAGGTCCCGATTCCATGGATGTTGGGCTCGATAATGAACCCTACCACTGGTTGGAGCACTAGTGAGTTCGAGAAAATTTCCGGTTGGTGGTAGTTATCATACCAATGATCCCACACCATACATTTGATTTATAATTTCACCCAGCATGGACGTGCGATAAAAATTTATCAAGGGATTACCAAAAAATTTTACCTAACATGGGCGAACGATAGAATTTTCATAAGGGATTCATTAATTTGTGAAAAAATTGTCTTCTCTCATAGGCTTACTATAAGGGATCAATGTATTTATTAAAATGTCAATATAATGTGCCTATACGATAAAATATTATTGAAGTATTAGCAACAAATTCCATCTAGCATGGGCGTGCGATAAAATTTTATCAAGGAATTAGCAAAAATGTCCATCTAGCATGGGCGAACGATAGAATTTTTTTAAGAGGTTCATTAATTTGTGAAAAATTTGTTTCTTCTCTCATAGGCTTACGATAAGGGATCAATTTATTTGTAAAAATGTCAATATCATGTGCGTATACGATAAAATATTATTGAAGTATTAGCAACAAATTACACCTAGCATGGGAGTGCGAAAAAATTTTCTTAAGGAATTAGCAAATTTTTTTTTTCTTCTCTCATAGGCTTACGATAAAGGATCAATTTAATTGTAAAAATGTCAATATCATGTGCGTAAGATAAAATTTTATTGAGGGATTAGCAAAAATTTCCATCTAGCGTGGGAGTACGATAAAAAATTTATAAGGGATCAATGAACTAGCCAAAATTTCCACTTAGTTTTTTGTGTTTTCATTTCAGTTCGATTACTGCAAGTTTAGCGTACAGGGTGTCCTAAATTGGTGTGTTTTGCAGGGTATCTCGTAAACTAGAAGAGATAAAAGAAAAGCAGTTAAGATGTTATGACTTTTTTTTTTGTTGAACTAACGATAGCCTAATTAAATCTTTAGTAACTTCCTAAAGTTGGAAGATACAGGGCGATTATTGAAAACTGTCGAAAACTACAAGGTATTATAACTTCTTAATTGAAAAAAATATAAAAAAATGCCATGAAAACTTTTGATAGACATAATATTAAAGAGTTCAGTGGTCCACGGAATTTTTTTGTTAGGGAGCTCACTAAGGAAATATAATGCAAGCTTATATTGTTTTAATATATATATATATAATGTCATATCAGGTGAATGAGAATTAAAAAAGGAAACGAAAAACGTCAAAATATACGGGGTGTCCCATTTAAAACGACATTATATTTCCTTATAATGAGCCCCCTAACAAAAAAAGTCTGTGCGCCACTGAACCCTTTAATATTATATCTATCAAAAGTGTTCATGACGTTTTTTATATTTTTCTTAATTAAGAAGTTATAGTACCCTGTAGTTTTCGACAGTTTTCAATAATCGCCCTGTATCTTCCAGCTGCGGGAAGTTGCTAAAGATTTAATTAGGCTATCGCTTCTTAATTGATCCCTTATAAAAATTTTATCGTATACGCACATGATATTGACATTTTCACAAATAAATTGATCCCATGAGACAAGGACATTTTCACGAATAAATGAACCCCTTATAAAAATTCTATCGAACACCCATGCTAGATGGAAGTTTTTGCTAATACCCCAATAAAATTTTATCATATACGCACATGATATATTGACATTTTCACAAATAAATTGATCCCTTACCGTAAGCCTATGAGATACGGAAATTTTCACGAATAAATGAACCCCTTATAAAAATTCTATCGAACACCCATGCTAGAAAAATGAATATTGTACTGCACTTCTATGTTCAATTACTTAAGGACCACCCTGTATACAACATTCTCGATAATACTTACAATTTTATAAGATCCCTCTTGATCGTATAGTTGTTTTCTTTTGAAAACAATCTCGGGTGAACATTCAAAAACCACGCTCTCCGTAATTTATTTTCGGAAATATCGAATAAAATCGACAGTTTTCGCCATTGTTCTGCGTTGATATTTACGTGTTCTAAATCTTCTACATTTTTCAGCCCTAAACATAAATAATGATCTAACCAACAAGTGTATTAATGAGGGCCATTAAGAATCGAGAGTTAATTGCCCTTTTCAATACTCGTGTTAGTTACAAAGCTTTTCCGTCGACTGTATAAGTTCTATTCGTTTTTCTCGATATTTGAAAACTAAAAATATTCATTTGTTTCATATGTCAAAAATAAATGACATTGAAATTTTTGTTCGGTTTCCTACACCACAGGTGCCTAACTGTCAATATATAGAGTTCGGCAAAAGTCCGGGACCGGACAAAGTGCTCATTTACATATTTTTTTTATTTTATTATTGGGAAGAGCACATCATTTTGAGGCTCTGTGCAAAAAATTAGACGTCAGCAAGACTCCTAAGTCGCCTAAAAAAATTATAAACATTAAACAGCGCTCCTCTCCGAATTTCAGGCGTGACGTCCTCCCATATGAAATCTCTCGTTGAGAGAGCGGATACCGCGCCGATCGGTTCTCGGTTAGATGACTACTTAGCTAGTAACAGTATTTTGCCAGCTTATATGCTTATTATTTATTAAGTCAAGAAAACATTTTTGTATTCTGTGTAAAATTTGTATTTAATATTGCAAAGCGCTTTCGGCTGTTAGGCCATCATCCGTGCCATACCTGCAAGTAAGCAATAATCGTTGGAATTTTTTTTTAAAGAAATTAGTAAAGAATTACTTACTCGTCAGATATGAAACAAGAAACCTAGTCAAATTTCTACAACACATTAACGTCCCTGTTAAAATTCCATTAAATTTAAAATTTAAAAAAAAATTATACCCTGATTGTGGTTAAACTGTCTTCATATTATGAACATTTTTAATTTTAATTAAATTCTTCAGCCACTACACTACACTAAATAATAATAATTAAACCAATCTTCAACATAACACTCGTATTGTCTGAAACTTTTTTGTTTTTTCATAAAATGTCTCTAAGTGGATAGTGATTTTTCTGTGAGAGTGGCTTTATCTTATCAGGGTGTTCCATTCAAAATAAGCCTGATAGTGCACAATGAATGATCTAATGATGAAACTGAAAATTCTTAGTACCCTGTAAAGAGATATTTAGTACTCAATCGTGGAATACATTCCACGAATGTCCAACTATTTAGATGTAAGAGAAAATTTGCTAGAATTTGTTATATCAAAGAGTTATTAATTTTTTTCGGAATGTTCACATTTTTAAAAAAGTCAGCTTAACTCGGAACCATAATGAAGGAGTATCATATTTTTGAGGGGCAATCAGAAAATGCAATAGAATATAGGGTGTTCCATAAGAAAAAATATAACTTTAATACGCCACACTTTATGTTAAAATATTTTCAAATTGGAGTAAAATTTGTGGTATAAAAAGATTTTCCGAAAAATTTATATTTTCTACGATATTTGTCCGGTCCCGGACTTTTGCCGAACTCTATATATATAATGTATAAGATGTGCGTTGGGTTGCCTATAGAAAAATCTTTCATTAAAGTAAATCATGCAATAATAAGGGTCATTAATGTATGATTTTGAGAACGTTAATAGGATATATTAGTACTCGGTTGACGGAAAAAAATAACACAACTTCTCAGTAAAATATATTCAATTTACCTGTAACTTTGAAGATTCCTTCTATCAATTGTCTACTTAGTTCGATATTCCACTGTATTTTAGATCTGTGATTGGTTTCGGATAAAAGGGAAATTCTTCTACTGATAGACAGAGCCGATCGGCCCAATAGAATACCTAGATCACGATATGGTGTCTTGGAATTACTTTTATTTATAAATTTTACTATTTCTTTATCTTCTTTCCTTGTGAATCTAAAAAAAGGTAAGTTTTAATCACGTTTTTTAAGCTATAGGCCAGACGATAGGGGTAACAACTACAAGTAATTAGCAATACGACCGATTTATTTTTATTATAAGTACCCTAAAGTATGTAGATTAATATAAAAAAATGTTTACCTGTCTATCGATTTCCCAAATTAGAAAGAAAAATCGGAAAACTTTTTTTTTCGAAATTCTTAAAAACTCCGCGCTGGGAGGAAGGTAGAGAAAAATGAAAAATACTACCGTGTAGGGGAAGTGTTTTGCAATAAAAAAGCTTTCCTGCGTTTTTTTCGTTTAATCAATGGTTTGTCCGGAAAAAATTCGGTAAATTAAGTATGTGTTTCGCATCCGCGCGACTCTATTTTCTGAAGCGCGGCGGAGTAAATTATAAACTATTGTACAGTTAGTATGTAGATATAAATAATTGTAATAGGGCGTTTTGAAGAGAAAAGTGTCAGCTTTAAGATGGTATTTTTTTTGTCAAAGCACATAATCATTTTTAGCAAATTACTCATATACATATAATAATAATATTATATTCTAATCAAAAACCGAGTATCTCAACAAGGCCGGAGCTTGAGTTGGAAAGGCCCCGGGGCAAAAGAGAATTTGGGGCCCCATATTAAAATCAATTGTTATTATAATATCGTATGAATATTAAGTAAGAACGACAGTTTTCTGTTAATGACGATATTTATTGGTCACAACTTGTAGAAACAGTTATTATAATATGCAGGCAATATCCTACATGTAGAATATTTGCAAAGGCTCTTATGACATTTTGTTACAAACGCAGAAACTTAAAAACTAAAAACCTTATTAAAGTCAATCTTGCGCGCTCTTTGATTTTCAATGGACAGTAGCTGCAAAATTACTAAGTCTATTTTGTCCCATTCCCGTTCAGCTTTCGCAGTAGTGATAGGAACAGTTAGAAACATCAGAAGTGCTGTGCACACATCTGGATAACTGGACGACAATGAAGCATTTTGAATTATCAAGAAACGGGCTAGCTCTTTGACATCTTTCCTTGAATTGATTTCGTTTGAAAATGTTGACCGTACAGAAAGCAACTGAGAGGAAAAGGAAGGTGACACATCATTCGAAAAGGTTTTGGAAAACAAATCAGCTTCTTGCTCCAACTCGCTCTTGGATGAATTTGTAAGATACTGAGGTTGCACGATTTTATAAGTTTTCAGAACATTTTTCATTCCAACAAACCTAGGATCAAATTGCGATAATATTGTATCTATCATCGGATAAAAAACATTAACTCGAAGGCGTTGTTGAGGATCATTCAATCTCTCATCTTGCGACAACTCATCAAAGTGAGACTTTACCTCACGTGATCTTTTGTCTAGAAACTTTTTTTAAATTTTCCACTTACCGCAAATTTCTGACACATTCATCAGTAATGAATTGAAATTTTCTCTCAAGCTCTGAATTCTCTGTAACGCATTTTGAAGCTAATCATGTGCAAATAAAAGATCGATTTTTTCTGACTGCAATAACTTTGACGGTAAGTTCATTATTTGTAAAATTTCATCTTGAAGAACGAGGAGGAAGACAAAATCAAAAGTTTCAATGTTTTTTGAATCCCCAACGCCATGTTTCTTTTTGGAACTTTAGTTCTTTACGTCATGTTATGTTTGAGCGACCAGGGGTTGCGACGCAAAAGATCTGACCGTTACGCGTTACGTTACGCTACGTTATGTTACGTTGCTAAGTTATGTGCCTTGCTTTCGTGCTTGTGCTCTCTCCTTAGTCTCTCTCTCTCGTTTACGAAGCAACGATTCATGTGATCCGGCCGGGATTCGAACCCGGGCCGTCCGCGTGGAAGGCGAGCATTCTACCACTGAAACACCGATGCTATCTTAAAATTCTATGCAAAGCTGGTATTCGCAGTGCTGGTGATCTACTTGAATTTGTTCGGATAAATTTTTACTATTATTTCCATAATTTTTTTTGCGCGATTAAGGGGTCTAGCACATTTACTTTTCGAAATACAGGGTGTTGACATTTTGAAAACTTGAATGTTTTAATTCGATAACTTCAAAATGGATGGATACATTAATTTGACATTTGGCAGGTTGTTTTTAAATGTAAAAGGGCATATTTTGAAAGAAATTGTAGTTAGTGCAACTAGTGTGGATATGATGGCCATATCGCACGAGGAAGAAGTTTGAGCACGACGCCGTAGGCGGAGTGCTCAATCATTCAAGTGCAATATGAACAATCCACACGAGTCGAGCAGCATATTTTTTCTACGACCCACTTAAGAAAAAATGTATAAAATGAAAATTTCTATAAACTGTAATATAACTTCAAATTAAAAATTTTACAATTCAATTTTATGTTTCCACTAATTTTGTGGTAAACGTACAGTTCTGGAATGTCCAATTTGTATAATGCTGCGGTTTCCTTTTTTAAATATACGATGCTGTTATAAGTAGATGTTGCCAGTCGCACTCCCTCATGAAGGGTACCGTACCATTATCTATAATAATGAATATTCTGCTAAATATTTCAAACGTCTACCTGTTGTCGTTATTAATATCAAGCAGAATAATTATTTAAAAATAAAATTAACAATAAAAAAAAACATCTTCACGGGGAATCGAACCCGGGTCTACCGCGTGAGAGTCTGGTTTGCTTACTACTCGGCCAGCCAGGCTTTGCAAAATGTTTATCTATAACGTCAAGTGTATTACATAGGTACTTTTTGCTTAAAAGGAACTAAAGTTCCTACCGTGTGTCCCGCGACACGTTCTACCTTTTTTTTAACATTAAGTCAAACTAGCAAACTAATATGTTTCAATCTTTTTTTTTCAAGTTTGTTTTTGTATAAAATTTTTAAATATGCCCAGAAAGGGCTAAATATTTTTCCCTCTTTATTCTCCGCCCCGGATGCCCCATTGTGGATCCGGCCCTGTATCTCAATAAAAAATATATTATATAATGAGGTGGCATTGAAACAATTTTTCGAAGGATGGAAACTGTAACTGTAACTTTAATAAAACTAGAGTAATTTCAATGGGGTTTGCGTAGTAATGTTGGAGAAACTTCTAAGATCAAGAATATATAATTACAAAATTAATTAATCTACACACATTTTTGTATTCAATGATTTTTTGTATTACATGCGAAAATAGCAAATTTTATAGATTCGGGTAGAAATCTTCTTTATTTTTTCAAAATAAAATTTGATACTCCTGTAATATAAAGATAAATATTCAACTAACAAAATGTATATAGCGAAAAGTTATAAAAGATTAATATATAATTTTAGGATATAATTTTGTGCAGACCTTTTTGCAATGGAAATATTTAAAAATTAATTTATTATTTACAACCTTAACTCTTACCAAAGATTGAAAAAAATTCTGATTGAATATTTATATTTTTTTTTCCGCGATTCAGAAAGTAGGTCTTCCGCCGTGCAGCAGAGTCGCGCGGATGCGGAACACATACTTAGTATACCGAATTTTTTCCGAACAAACCATTGCTCGGACGAAAAAAACGCAAGAGACCTTTTTTATTGTAAAACATTTCCACTACACGGTGGTATTTTTTATTTTTTTCTACCTTCTTCCCATCGCGAAATATTGAAGAATTTAAAAAAAAAGTTTTTAATATTTTACAATTTGGGAAATCGATAGACTGGTAAACTTTTTTTATATTAATCTACATACTTTGGGGTAGTTATGAAAAAAAATCAGCCGTATTGCTAATTACTTGTACTTTTGGTCTAAAATGACCCATACCGACTGGCTTACTAGTCGTAATTTAATAATACCTTCCAGTTTTGATGTCGTTATTACTGAATAAACGCTGGAACCTACTGTGTACATTAACTGGAAGGCGATTATCTAATTTATGTGATAGATATTGTAAAAATTTGATTTTTTGCCTGATGGATACGGATCTGTGAAATTTGAAGAAAGCTGAAGGCTTCACCGATAAATTATGATCCTGAAAAAAAAATATCATTAGAAATCAATGCAGAGTTTTAATGTGCAACAATGTTCAGTGTCAAGTATTGTCAATGGTTCCAGAACTCTCAACAAATTTATTCTGTCGATATACAGATCGCAAGTACAACAAGGAAAATATGAGAAAAACAGTTTGAAAGAGAGAGAGAAAAAGAATAATTGTGCGCGCGCATCGAGGCGTGTACTTAGGTCCAGAGGCTGGCCGAATGTTAATTGTCCTTTACAGAGAGAATTTACTAGTTGGTGGTATTCAATATGTTCCCAAGATGGAAGGAGTGAGGGTGTTGAAGAAATAAAAAAATACAATCGTTATTACGTAACCTGTACATCTTAAAATTCATTTTTGTCAACTTGATCGTTTCTTACCAAGTTGACAATTAATTTCTAACTACAATAGGATATTATTTTATCCGTTGTAACTTGAAAATAAAACAGTATTTCTTGAGAGAACCATAATTGATAAACTAAAAATCCCTTCCATTAATAAAATATAAACTTCTTGAAAAAATAAAAATCCATTCTAAAGGTAAACATAATTTTAATAAATTAAGTGCTCAAATAAACCACCTTGCTGTGCCAGACAATAACCAAATCTGTGATGAAGATTTGTGAATTCTCTATGTAAAGGACAATGTTGCAGGTTGAAAGTGTTTGGTTTTACCTATTCTGCATGACTTCGAAAAAAAGTCAACAATAACGAGACTAAAATATTATTTGTACAAATTAATCTGCGCTTCTGGCAACAGCGGTTTAAATTGTGGGACAAACAACATTCGGCCAGCCCCTGGACTAAACTACACGCCTCGATGCGCGCGCACAATTATTCTTCCTCTCTCTCTTTCAAGCTGTTTTTCTCATATTTTCCTTGTCGTGCTTGTGTAACAAGGACGGTTCCATAAGAATTTTCGCCATCTATATATACAGTGTACCCAAATAGTTGTATACAGATATTTTTCGAAATATAAATAACGCAGATAAGACGAAAATGAGGGAATTTCAAAAAATTACCCATTAACCAGTACCAAAAATTCATCATAAAAATGTTCCTATATCTATAAAATCAATAGATCTTTTAGGTCTCAGTGAATGTCACCCCAAAAATCACACATATCTATAAAATAGAGACAAAAACTCAATTTTTTTAAAATAAAAAATAATGTTTCAGTATGCCTTAAAATCATACATATTCAGTATAAAAATAAAGTTTATACCAATTCAAATAAGAAAAATCTACTACCTTACAAAAGTTCTCCCAGTTTGTTACGATTTGTTCATCTTCCTGTTTGCTAAATGGACCCAGCTTGGCATTAAGTTCCTTAGCTAGTTTAAGTTCTTCCAAAGTAGGTTTGCTTGGCCTTTGAATATCATGCAGTGGTGGTATTGTTTCGAAAGGTAGAACAATTTCAAGTTCTAAAAGTGTTTGTCTCTCATCTTCATCAAGTTCTTCTGATGAGTTTGCTAAAACATCATATTATAAACAGAATTTTTAAACAAACAAAAAATTTAGCTATTTACCTAAGCTCTGGTTACGTTTTTTCCCTGCTCTAGTAGATTCATCATTAGAATCATCTGTGTATACATCTTCTACACTCAATTTATCATGAGCACTTTCAGGAGAATCACTGTCATAGATTGCTTTGAACTCATCGTATTGCTTGCATACTTTACCAGCATTCACTTTCAGTTTATTATATGTTTTTAAAATAACTTTGTCTTTTTCTAATAAGTCAAAAGTATCACTAAATTCTGTTATTTCCGAAGTATCTGATTCACTGTGATCTTTTGGGGATTTTTTTTTATTTAAATCAATATTATCTTCACTCATAATACCACTATTATCTTCAATAAAACCATTGGATGATTTGTTTTTTTTATCCAACAATACATGGTCTGCTAATCTTTTTTCCTTCTTTCGATCTGTCACACTATTATTACAATCTATATTATCAATTACAGATGTATCATCACTGCCTTCCAATTCAGATGAGTCACATACCGTTTTGGTACCACCACATTCTTCAGAAAATTTATTTTTCTTCTTATTTTCAACTGATACTTCTGTGCTTGAGTTTAGATCAATATGAAAGCTTTCCTTCTTCTTTTTAACTTTCACACTATTATCGCAATCTATATTACTATCAATAATAGACCTACAATTGCTAC
>CAJUYI010002684.1:27250-56334 GCA_910591695.1 Galerucella pusilla | reverse complement strand
TATTGAACAAACGTTTCTGGCTACTACCAGAGGCGTACGGCAGGGACAAGAGACAGGTTAATCGTTCCCAAATTCTACGCCACTGGCGGAATAAAAATTTTAGCACAATTTTTCGATTCTCAAATTCTTTTTTCGTGAATGAAGTACTCCCTTTTCATAACTATAAAGTCAATATTTCTCATTTTAAGTTGAGCTTGAAGCTGCCCAATTTTGCCCAATTGTATTGCCAATCAACCTAGTATATTTCTCAAGGTTAAAAGATGATTCAGCCAAAGAATTAATAAGCTTATACGGGTGACATGGAACATTTGTTATAAAAGGTTTTTAGGTATATACTGTTTCTGATATTTCCGATGTTATTGAAATTGTAGGTACTTTTGTTTAGATTATATTTCCATAACCACAATTTGTTTCCGATTCATCCCTTCATTTAATAGTTGTGTTTCTCATTGTTGACAGGGATTGAAGTTTTATTTGCGTGTTAAATGCAATTCACCGGTCCAAAACATCGATATAGTTATCACACATCAAAATTGGGCAGCTTCATGTTTAACTTAAAATATCTCGAGAAATATTGACTTTATCATTATGGAAGAAAAATACTTCATTCACGGAAAAAGTATTGGAGAATCGAAAAATTGTTATTCCGCAAGTTGCGTAGACTTTGGGAACGATTAACCTGTCACTTGCCTTTGTCGTACGCCTCTGGTAGTAGATAGAAAGAAAAAAAATGTCGCTAATTATTTTGTAAACCAGTCGTAATAGTTGAATCAAACATAAATATTTCAATTTGTAGGGAATGCTGATATCTTTCTTTTCCTGAAAATGTGATATACAGGGTGATTCATTACTAATTGGAAATATTTTAATAGTAGAATCCTGATTTCAAATTATGAAGATTTAACCCAAAACACCTAAATAAAATGTAAGTGCTTACTTAGTTACAGGGTGTTTTGTTTAAAACTTTAAAAACTATTTGTGCTCAGTACTTTAAAACTGTTCAACGTATCTATTTTATATTTGGCAGGAAGTGTAGACAGTGTACCCCCCACTGAATAATATTGAACAAACGTTTCTGGCTACTACCAGAGGCGTACGGCAGGGGCAAGATACAGGTTAATCGTTCCCAAATTCTACGCCACTGGCGGAATAGACATTTTAGCACAATTTTTCGAATCTCCAATACTTTTTTCGTGAATAAAGTACTCCCTTTTCATAACGATAAAGTCAATATTTCTCATTTTAAGTTAAGCATGAAGATGCCCAATTATATTGCCAATCAACCTAGTATATTTCTCAAGGTTAAGAGATGATTCATCCAAAGAATTAATAAGCCTATTGAAGTAAACGGGGGTGACAAAGAACATTTGTTGTAAAAGGTTTTTAGGTACTGTTCGTTTCTGATATTTCCGATATGTAATTGAAATTGTAGGTACTTTTATTGAGATTATATTTTCACAACCAAAATTGGTTTTCGATTCATCCGTTTATTTAATAGTTGTGTTCCACATTGTTGACACGGATTGAAGTTTCATTTGCGTGTTAAATGCAATCCACTGGTCCAAAAAATCGACATAGTTATCGCACAAAAAAATTGGGCAGCTTCATGTTTTACTTAAAATATCTCGAGAAATATTGACTTTATCATTATGGAAGAAAAATACTTCATTTTCGTAGAAAGTATTGGAGAATCGAAGAATTGTGCTAAATTTTTTATTCCGCAAGTGGCGTAGAATTTGGGAACGATCAACCTGTCACTTGCCTCTGTCGTACGCCTCTGGTAGTAACCAGAAATGTTTGTTTAATATAATTTGGTAGGGTGTACACTGTCTACACTTTCTGCCAAGTATGAAATAAATACATTGAAAAGTTTCAAAGTACTGAGCACAAATAGCTTTTAAATTCTTAAACAAAACACCCCGTAACTAAGTAGACAGCTACATTTCACTTAGGTGTTTTGGGTTGAATCTTCATAACTTGAAGTCAGGATTCTACTATTGAATTATTACCAATTAGTAATGAATCACCGTGTATATTAATTTCATTGGAAAATCATACTAAATTGGTGTGAAGTTAAGGTCCACTTCCAGCTGGGCATGTTTTCATTGCTACTGTCATGCTTATAGTCTGAATTTTGGAGACATCTTTCGTTGGCAATAGCCTGAATTATTGGCTGTGTACGTCAAACCACAGAACTCCCAATTTTCCATTTCAGTGTTTCTTCCACATGAATTAACTACCTAGGTCAATCCTAGATTATAGGAACTTGATTAATCTTATCAATTCAAACTAGATATCTTCTGTAAGTTCCTTGTGGCATTACTTATTCTTTTTTCTTATTCTTTTGGGAATCAAACCACAATAATGTTTGTCATATTTTTTCGTTGTGTCAGATAGTGACCAAAAATATTTTTTTATCAATTTTATTACTAGTTAATCTTGACAACGGTAGCTGGAACGCTACCGAAACGTCGAAATGAAAAATAAAAAACATTATTGGGGTTTGATTCCCAAAAGAATAAGAAAAAAGAATTCAAACTAGCTTCCTTCAAGTCGAACGGTTTTAAGGTTGAGTCTTATTTTTTTGGTGGAAGACATTGAGATAGTTTTGGTTACAAAGTTCATTCTCCCTCATGCGTAGATGCTACTTTTTCTTGTGGACATCCTCTTGTAGTGCAGTTGAGAACGATGTCTAGAAAAAAAGATCAATATTCAAAAAAACTGCATATATCAGATATCCTGTGAACGCGGCAAGTTTCATTTAGGTAAAACATCTAGTCTATTGAAAATCAGAATAAATCAACACAAGAAATATATTGAAGAGAGCTATTTGAGTCAGATATTTGCAAACTTTCTTGGGAAGAGGGGCGTCATATTCAATGGGATTCCTTGCACATGATATTGAGAGAGCCTAATAATAAAAGACGAAAAATCAAAGAAAGTGCCTTAATACCACTAAATCCAGGATTTCCGTTCCAATATAAATGTTAATAGCTTCCTTTATAGTTTCACGATGTTCTACTGTTTTGGGTTTGTTGAGTCCTTTTCCAGCTTTTGGAATGTCATAGTGACGTTAATTAGTTTTTTTCACTGTACTTGGTTGAATTTATAAAAATGTGTGGTATATAATATTATATTATATTTAGATTTTTTTCCACTCCCATTAATTTCCTTTCTCTATTAAGAGGCTACAAAATTTCAGAGCATTTTTTATGAAAATTAGTTTTTTAATTAAATGAGTTCTTTCCAATTGCAAAGATAATGCAGAAATAAAAAAAGGGAATTCGTCGACACATCAAGTTACAACAACTGTTCATTCCCATTTCATCATCATAAAAATATTATGAGAAACTCAACATAAAATTGTATATTATCGTGAAGGAAAGTTATTATATATAGATTCAAAATGTGTGGGTAGTTTCAATGAAAAATCCCCGGTGTTTGTTTGCATTTGAGAGAGATCTTTTTTCGTTTTCCATTAAAAATATTTTCAAATGAAATGGGATAGAAATTATTACGTACAACATACAATATGAGTGTTTATATATAGGTATAGAATTATAGAGAAAGTGATACCTTTCAATTATACAGCTATAGAGAAATTTATACCATTCGATTTGGTAGAGTTTGTTCAATCATCCTTTGCCGTTACGTCATAATCGATGACGTTGTTCAACCATCCTTTGCCGAGACGTCATACATTTTCCAGCGTGCTCTCTCATTCATGAAATGGATATAAGACGGAATTATGACGTCATTAACGCATTTCTTATCTAAAGTTGACATACATTTTATCTGTTACTTTTGACAGCTCAGTTGACATATGTTGCTTTCGTTTATTTGGGCTTCAAGCACTTGTGCGTGACGCCTCAGTCGTCACGACTTTTGAGCAAATCGAACACGATTTTTTAGGATCCTCAAAACCACCTGACATGTGCCAATGCCAATGAATTTCCTGTATTGTTAGAAGAACAGTTTTCAATTATTATGTTTTTGATAATAAAATTTTGCATATTTAGATATTTTTAGTAAGGTTTAAATCGTATTAAATCGTAATCGGTACAATCTTAACCTTTAAATAATTGTCAAACCGGACAAACGTCAAATATTTAATGTCCGTGGCTTGAAGCTCATACTTTTCGGGATGTGCTTGAGGGGCAAGTGGAAGGTAAGACTAGGCGTCACGCCCGGTAATAAACGAACGGAATTCAGTCACTACGAGCTGCTACTAGCAGCCAAAAGTAAATAATCGAAAACGCTTATATTTTGAAAACAATTCTTAACATAATATGTCATTGATTATAATTTTGAGGTTGAGTGTAAAATAACATTCAACTAATATAAGACATACGTAAAACAGTAGAACACGTAACCACCAGTAATTTACAGTAATATTACTAATACACATGCGCAGTTGAAAAAAATCCTTCCAACCACCTGAAATTACTGGTTCAGAACTCTCGATTACTATCAGTTCTCTGTTCCATCCCGTTTGCGGACCAGTAAAATTACCGTTCAAACAATTCTTGCTTTATAGCGACAGTTCTGAAATTGAGAAACATGCGCAATGTCAACATTTTTATCTTGAACTGTCAAATTTGCTTTTCATGGAATGTCTAAGTAAGATATAAAAGTGTGTTTTCAGCTTTTGAACTGTTTTGAAAATAGTGTGCACCGTTTCTTACTGACTGCTTCTTTGTGTAGTCGTTGAGAAAATAGAAAAGGGAAGAATGGAGTCCAAAACCACATCATATTCTGCTGAATTGCTTCTACTTATGAAAAACGGTCGAAATAGAATCCCTAATAAAAATAACTATCAAACTAGTTCAAAATACGTTCCAACCGTTTGAAATTACCAGTAATTTCACTAATTTCTCTCATGCATGCGCATTAAATGGCTCTCTTCCTTCAAAAGTGAACACGGATGATGCTGAACGTTCAGGACCATCATTCACTTAAACTACCCCTGAGATGGCAAAAAAATCCGTGCCCTTGTAGGTACAATATTAAGTTAGTTTCCTCCATGATGTTGCGGTATACTAATCTAAATTATATGTTCCCACTTTCATTTATGTATGTTGTATATTCATAATATATTATTCGTAAAATATGACTTGTCAGATCGGAGATGATAATTCGAGACCAATATGTAAAGAACCTCGGCTGTAAAGCTTATAAATCCTCGAAAATTTCCAGGGGTCTTCAAATTTGAATATATATGTTATATTGTAGACGTGAATGAATTGAATTATATACTTCCAGTTCGTGCCGAAAATCGGTTCCCTAGTCGCGGTGATTAATTATTTTAGTACTTCATTTTCAATGTAGACTGGAAAACCAAATTATAGCAATCAGTTTTGATAAGTCTGATTGAATTATAGTGCTTTTTTGAATTAATAACATAATTTCGAAATAAGATTAAAACTCACGGAAACATTGGAGTGTCTGAAACACGTCGTATTTGATATTGTCAACATTAACATTGAATGTGTGGTAAGAAAGCATAAAGTTAATTTACGATAAGTTTGCAATTTTGGCATGTGTAGTAACAATTGCAGCCATTAAACAGAATCTAAATATCCAAAGTGTAAACGGAATAATTAAGTTACCGTCCAAAAGTTGACTGCCGTGTCCGGGTAGAATTTCTTGTGTTGGTTTGTCGTTTTCATTCTCATTTTATAGTTTGTTATTTACTGTGTAAGGTGTAATCTGCGTCGCAATAAGTCTTGTATATTCAGGGTTTCAAACTTGAGCATCACGAAATTTATGTATTTTATCATAAAAATTTTATAATTTCTGATCTTATTTTTGAGGTGAATGTAATCTTATACAATCAACAACTTATCAACATAATTTTATGCCAACAACTGGAAAAAAATGACAACGTGGCAACGATGTAAAACATCTCTCATGTTTTGTTATTGCAAACTTATCGTAAATAAACTATAAACAAAGTCTATATATTCCAATAAGTCCGGCCACTCTCTCGACGACGCGAGAATCCCCCTCCTGCCGATACTCACCGTCACACCGGCAAAACCCACATCTGATGTGGGATTTATTGATTTGTCAGTTCTGTTTGACTTACACGGTGGTGTAGCAGAGCGTTGTATCGGGTGCGCCCAAGAATGTGATCTTGAATTTTAATTTGTGCGTGGATATTTTTTGCAAAAGTGTTTTGTTAAACACAAATGCGATATTTGCCTGAACTTTTGCAATAAGGAAGGTTGTGACCAATCCACATCTTTCTGCGAAAAAAAGTCTATGAAGGTAGTAAGCAGGGACGGTTTGGAGGATTGACAGTTCCTCCAAAAGTTTTTAGTGAATATCTGATTTCTTTAGAAAATATATTCACTGAAAATTTCAATGATTCATGTGTGCAGGATGATGTAGAAATAGGAATGAACTTGAAGACCAAGTTGTCTACTATCGCATTTTCGCATCCTTGCCCAAACTTCCCATGGAAATACCTGCTGCCCTTATATACAAGGGTGCGAATCTATTATACACTGAAATTTGCTACTAGGTATACTTTGGCAAGTTTATCTGAAACCGTGAAAGGAATGCAGTCGAAAACGTTCGACATTGCCACGTTTAACTATAAAAAAATAGAAGAACTGATTATGTAGTGATAATAATTATAAATGGGTCTTTTTATTATTAACAATATTGAAAATATGATTGAACGTTAATTTCATAATGTGCTTGTTTCCTTGGATTTATTCTATTAACATTATTTTCCAATTTATGAATATTAAAAGAGAACACTTTTCCAAATTTGTTATGGGATTCTTAAAGCTCTGGCAACGTTGTACGAAAACCATAATGACCACACCCTCCGATTACATAATTGGTGATTTTTATCGACCAGGTTACTTCTTATTGGCAAGCGCGTGCGTGAGATCTTCCCTCTCACTTCGTCAATTGAGTGATATTGATTTATCCAGTGGTGTTCGTATTGTCAGTTACCTTTGTAATTTCAGTTTTACTTGGTAAAATAGGTACCGTACGCCATTTGTACGTTTGACAGATATACGCCATCTTTTTCCTCGCCTCTTACCGACGCCCCGTAGCTACAGATAAACTTGCCAAACTATACTTGGTACTACTTATGCTGGGAGGCACAAAGTACAACATTTATAGTCACTCCTTTGTTCGTCGGAAAACGCCTACATTTTTTGCGGGGAGTTGTAAATCATGTGCGACACCTGTTTTTGCTAGTCATTTGGTAGTATACGAGGTGACGGACGGTGAATTCATTTGTGGAGGAATTTACCGGGTGCAATTAGAAAATATGTTGACTTTATTCTTGTTTTGAAAAATATTGGCAATTTATAAAAATTATATGTCAAAAATAGCTACCATAATTGCTAAGTAACTTCTTAGTAATTTTGTTTTAACCGAGGAATAAAATGAAAAAAATCATAAACATAGACTTAAATAACGTATATCCGAGCGTATATCTGATAATACTTAATAACTAATACAGAATGATCAGCGAATGAACATTTGTGTTGATAAAATCATTATAAAAGAAATAACACAGTTTAACATCTACTTGGGACAAAACAAATACAAATGAACAATTATTTAGGTTAAGTCCATTTGGAGTGTACTCTGTAGCGTTGTATTGAATAAATAAATAAAAATAATGAAATATTAACAAACAAAAAGTATTATGTACATTCTTAAAAATTAATAAATACTTGAATACTTATAAATTTCTCAAGATTTTCAATTTAGGATGTTCTTTATTCTTTCTCAAGGTCCTTAGTGAGGAATTTGCAAGTTTCAGTGTATAATAGATTCGCACCCTTGTATATAAGGACAGCAGGTATTTCCATGGGAAGTTTGGGCAAGGATGCGAAAATGCGATAGTAGACAACTTGGTCTTCAAGTTCATTCCTATTCCTACATCATCCTGCACACATGAATTATTAAAATTTTCAGTGAATATATTTCCTAAAGAAATCAGATATTCACTGAAAATTTTTGGAGAAACTGTCAATCCTCCAAACCGTCCCTGCTTACTACCTTCATAGATTTTTTTTTCGCAGAATGATGTGGATTGGTCACAACCTTCCTTATTGCAAAAGTTCAGGCAAATATTGCATTTGTGTTTAACAAAACACTTTTGCAAAAAATATCCACGCACAAATTAAAATTTAAGATCACTTTCTTGGGCGCACCCGATACAACGCTCTGCTACACCACCGTGTAAGTCAAACAACTGAAAAGTCAATAAATCCCACATCAGATGTGGGTTTTGCCGGTGAGACGGTGGATGTCGGCAGGAGGGGGGATTCTCGCGTCGTCGAGAGAATGGCCGGACTTATTGGAATATATATAGACTTTGGTAGTACTTTGATGTATGGCGCATAGCTAAGACTAGTATTACATTACAGCCTTTTCAAAGAAATTGCTAGCAATTATTTGATTGCTGGCCTTTTGTGAATGATAATTGCGCATGCGTTCCGGCCATTTCCACTGCAACTTTCAGGCTGGAAAAATATAGGAATGTTTGTAATTTTCAAGGTTATTCACGCGCAACTTTACGTATTTTTAGCGATTTCAGATTTTGACAACATAATTATTGTGTTGGTTATTCGGTATAATAGCCGACTATGAAAAATAGAAGAAGAATCATAACCGTACCTACTTTAAATTCATATTAATATTTTGTTTTGGTTGTGAACTGTAAGCTACCTAATTTCTAATCTTTCGAAAGAATCAGTTTTCTTTATTCGATGCTCAATTTTTTCTAACAACTTATCGAATGTAGGCTCATCCATTTTAAGGTAGTTTTAAAAGGCTTTCAAGTCGTTACAATCTTTGAATTCGTTTGTAATTCCTAAGTTTCCCATTGTTTTATTTAACCATGGTTTGTTCCAACAGGATCTATTCCTCCTGTTTTTAATCTGCCTTTTTATATGAGTGGCAAGAACATTAGTAGTAGTGATTGCCAGAAGTAAAACTTTTGTTTTTTCTGTATTCATTTTCAAAGTGATTTTTTTTTGAGGGATTAAACTGTTTTCAAATTCCAATCTTGAAACTCTTCTTCTTTTTCTAATGTGATAATAATGTCAAAAAAATCTTCGAAAGTTGCAACAAATAGGCTTAAATTTGAGAGGAATGGATTTTAATTTTGCATGCAATTTATATTGCCTGCAATAAAGTTGCTGCAAAAAGGCTGTAATGTAAGACTAGTATAAGACTTTCTGCTGTTGTAGATTAATATAGTATTACAAAACCTTGAAGAATAGCGACTTGCAAAATTCAGATGCTTCTCAACTATGATTGGGAGAATATAGTACGGAATTGAAAGGACAAAACCTTGTGTATAATTCATATTGTTCGGTGTAACACTAAAATTATTTTATCATAAACCAAAATTGATTCAAGTGAACAATATGCCGTTGTTTAGAAACAAGGAATATTGAGCTCCAATTCCTTATAACGTAATCAACTATAGGTTAATTATCTTTAGATAAGCCTTGAATCTTGGTTAATTAGCCAAGACTGAAACAAGGGATAACTTCTATAAGATATTCTTGAAGTAGCGAGTGGATTGTGCTTTACTTTTAATGAAAATTGTTGGGGGCAATTAGAAATTCTTTTGATAATGTATGCAGGAAATTGGACACACAATAAGATCAAACTGAATCTGATAATGTTAACAGAAATCCATTAAAAAAAATATGGCAAATATTGGATAATTCTCCTTTGTAATGGTTCGTCTAATTTCATCGACTGATTTAACAAAAAATATTTGTTACATCTTAGTGAGTGGATTCTACAAAAAACATGATAAATACAGGGTATGAACCAAGAAGATAACTTTTAAACGAAAAGGATATTTATGGAAATAATAATTTCAATGTTCAAAATGCTTGCCGTTCACCTTCTGACAATATGCCAGTCCAATAACGAATGCTTGATGTTGAAGTTTGAATTTCTTTATTCATTCTCACAAAGTGATATAATAACTTTTTTCTACTCTCACACTAGTAAATTCCATATTAACTACCATTTGGTTACTAAGTAAATAGATCATTACGGATACTGACACGTAATGACTAGCACGTAATAAAAAAAAATTACGTTTCAGTTCTAGAAAAACAACAATTTATCACCAAAGCCTAGTCACTCAATGGTTTCGAGTAACCATGGAAACGAGTTAGTAGAGGTTGTTTTGTTGTTTAATAATTAATAAACTCGCTGTCACTAGCTGTTAGTGTGAATGTACATGTTATTAATGCGTTTTATTCTTATTAATGAAGTTGTTCGTAGAAAAAGTATAGTACACAACTAGAGTTGTAAGCTAATTACTTGCTTATATAATTACCACTTCTATTCGCATGTAATAAGCAGCTTACAACTCTTGCTATGTAATATAATATTATCTACAACTGTCATGCAACGGGTACGATTTGACACTATTTTCAATGTCATAATGACGTATATTACCGCACTAGTGCGTTTTTGAATACATTACCGCACTAGTGCGGTAATAAAATCCAAGAAAAATATTAATACCAGAATTGAATATTTAAAATAACACAGGAAGCTGCATTTTCAATATCCGAAGGGAGATTCTCTTTGCTTGAACTTATTTTTATAGATTTTTGCTTATTCAACTTTGACAATTTGATGACATAACTCCTAATTTAGGTATTTCATTTCCGCAGCTTTGTTTGCCTTTGCTGCTAGGTCGCAAAATATGATCTACAGTACCTCATGTTTGCAGTCAATATTAATAACAATACGTTGGATTGAAGTTTTTTTAATAAAATTTCATTATATAGGTACTGTTACTAATACTAATAAACAGTTGTAGATAAAATTTTGTACGTAATACGTGGGAAACGAATTATTAACGCACTTATATGATTACACAACTTCACATACATGCGCTAATAATGTCCATATCCCACTAATTACGTAAATAACTACTTATAATCTATCCTTTATTACGAAGGTGATATAAGTGATATAAGTATCCACAATAAAGTTTCTTCTTCAAAATAGATGAATATCTAACCCTGGGTCGACTTTTCGCTAATTGAATTTGATGTGGATCGATCAGTAGATAGGTATCTACGACAGTGAAATGAAATAATAGACCACGTGTAAGCAATTGTGTGACTTCCATTGTTTCTGTTATCTCAGTGACTAAAACTGTTTGAATTATTGGAAGACAGCTTTAGATTTAACAAACAATGCTTACTCGGTGGTTTGATTGTTGGAGATATGGAGCAGCTACATTGAACGTTATTTATTGCAACTAGTTGGTAATAGTATCGTACCATTGGAATGGTCAGTTGTAAATTCAAATTATCAAAAGTATATTGTGAATGTAAAGGATTACCTACAACTGGATTTGAAAATGTTTTTCGCTGTTAATTAAATGTCAATTTTCAGTTCCATAATGACAATAACACTGGTTTTCATTATAAAACTGAAAAATTGACCAATAGAAATCTATATTCTCAAATACCCAAGAAGGCAGACCTAATATTTTCTTGACAGTTTGACAGTGTTTTATGACATTTCAAATCTTTTGCGTCAGTTTAAAAAAAATTTCGAGCACCAGACCAAAAATACTCAATGACCAAGGTAAATAAATATTTAAACCTATCAATTTTTGTTTACAATAATTTATTTTATCCAATTCCGCTATCAAATGTGACACTCCTTGACGTTAGGTAACGTCACATTTTTCATAACCTTCATATATCAGTTATGAAAAATAGTTATGTAGAAACTTTACGTAACTGTTTATGTTTCAAAGAATAATTTATTAATTAGGTACTGTCACAACTGACAATTATTTCATTATTTAAACTGACAATTACCCCATTATTCCGATTCAATAGTATTTCAGGATTCATAAACATTGGAAACAACATTATTAAAGACACAGTTATTTGAAGTAAGTCAATTTTCTGGATGAATACTTCATAGTAACAATACTTCTAACACCATTTGAAGTCACTTTAATAATACCATCGTAATTAAAGATTTCATTAAATATTATAAAAGCGCGGAATTAGATAAACCGTTGTACGTAAACACGTTATGAAGAGAGCGACATTGTTGGAACTTTAGTTCTTTACGTCAGGTTATGTTTGAGCGACCAGGGGTCGCGACGCAAAAGATCTGGGGTGACATTCCGTTCATAAAAACTAGCGATCGCTTTTAAGCGACGTCACCTGGATTTTACATTTTACATTAATATTTTGACAAGGAAATATAGAAAATACGTAGGTGACACCTTATGGGTATCAGAAATTATAACTATTTGTCGCTCCAAAACAATCAAACTTGGTGAACGAAATGTGTATATCGACAAGATCGATTCAAGACTACTCGCTAGGTGAACAGAATGCCACCCCTGACCGTTACGTTACGTTATGTTACGTTGCTTCTTTATGTGCCTTGCTTGCGTGCGTGTGCTCTCTCCTGAGTCTCTCTCTCGTTTACGAAGCAGCGATTCATATGCTCCGGCCTGGAATCGAACCCGGGACGTCCACGTGGAATGCGAGCATTCTACCACTGAACCACCGATGCTATATTAAAATTCTATACAAAGCTGGTATTCGCAGTGCTGGTGATCTACTTGAATTTGTTCGGATACATTTTTACTATTATTCCCATAATTTTTTTTGCGCGATTGATCTTTTTTGTTTATTTACAGCATCGGTTGTCAGGACGGTAGGTTGTGTTACTGGTTTCTAACACGTCGGTAATTGATTTACTTACCGTTCAGACGTCGAAAAGTAACAAATAGCATAAAAACAATTTCACCAAAATGCAAAATATATTTTAAACTGATCGAGAAGTATAAATATCACTTTTGACATTTCGTTTATTTCGAATAAATTTAAATTATTTTATTCGGAGTTTTCGGAGTTTTCGGATTATTTCAATACGATCGCGAAAAAATGGTATAAGCATCTCGAACGTTAAAGGTAATTACTACGTTTGCATGTAGATTCCTCTTGTAAAATTGGACAAAATAATATGAGGATTGAGGGGTCTAGCACATTTACTTTTCGAAATACAGGGTGTTGAAATTTTGAAAACTTGAATGTTTTAATTCGATAACTTTAAAATGGATGGATAAATTGATTTGACATTTGGCAGGTTGTTTTTAAATGTAAAAGGGCATACCTATTTTAATATAAATAGTAGTTTGTGCAACTAGTGTGGATATGATGGCCATATCGCACGAGGACGTTCAAGTGCGATATGGACAATTCACACGAGTCAAACAGCATGACGAAGGAATCGTCCATGGTCCAGGGATCGCTGACTGAAGGTGAGACAAAATCGCCCCGTCAGCTAAATAACACCACTGCAAATTGTAGAATGTTTCTCTTGAAACTCCATTGAGCCAAAAAATGAAAATATTTAGGCCCATAGTTTCCAGTTTATTGATAAAAAAAGTGCATTTTTCGGTGCGCCAGGCTGGCCAGAGGCCTTAATGGCGACGTTTTCATGAAGTGGCTACTGTGACATCGAAGCTGCCTCTCAAAAAGAATAGTTGAAATAATAGTTATTTATGTACCAAGGGTATAAATAGATGTTCATGCCCTGAGGGTTTGCAAGTCGCCCAAGGGTATACACATTTGTTTATGCCTGCGGTACATACAAACTTTTATGTCATACCAGTTCGTTATTGCAATCCAATCTCAATACAAATCAGTGTTTTAAAAAGTCCGGTTTGAATTAATAGGTGAATGTTGACAAACATAAATGTCATAATATCACAATAAATTTTATATGTGTCAAAGTTAGAAGTCAAAATTAACGAAGATTTTGGAATTCCTGACGAAATTATTGAAAAAGCAAAGAAAGCAACTGAAAATCTGGTGCCAAAAAAGTCTAAAGAAGCTTACGACATGGTTATTAAATAAGTTGAACAGCAAATTATTTCTCTTCATGCCCGCGCGGGCCATAAAGTACGACATTAGATAGTTGGTAACTAAGGAATAAAAACACAATAATGAACTAGTATGACATAAAATAATTTTCAATCGATATGTTTGACACTATAAGTAATTTGTATTTGTTATAAGTATTCTGTTGCTGCATAAAAATTCAATTTAAAATTCCTTCTGGAATTTTTGTTTAAATTTCTTGAAGTAAACTAGAGTTGCTCACTCTTGATAAATTGACCTACTCATGCATAAATTGATCGTCATGCTGCTACCATGTTTTAAATTATATTTAATGTTAGCTTGAATCTTTGAAGATAAAACGACACAAACAACTTTAGAAACAAGCTGACACGAAATTATACAGTTGAATATCCAGTTCTTGTGCACAGCTATCTAACTCAAAAACTCATAAACGTGAGTTACGAACCGTAATGGAGTATATATATTTTTAATAACTTTATAGTTACAAACGGAAAATTTTTATTCAAAAACTTCATAAGGATCAAATTTTCCAGTCATCAGAATATTTCCAGTTACTTCTGTTATGTATGTAAGTGACTGACAGGTTCTAATTTCAAACTTCAATCTACAAGACAATTTTAAAATAATTCGTGCGTTTCGTCAATGACTAATATGTTTGAATTATGGCCATTATGAATGAGTGAATCATTAATTACTACGTTTGTTCCAGCCCACAAGTTTTGTACGTTTAATGGTTTTAGAACTGCTAGGCTCGATTATATGCGCAGGCGTTAACTTCACACGGTTACATGTCTATAAAAATAACTGCAGGGTTGGAACGGTTTTGTGATTGCATTTCGTACGATCAGATCAGTAGGATTAATTAGAATATAATAATAATATGGACCTATTTTGTGAAATAATATTTTTAAAAGATGTATCAGCCCAATTCACAACATTATTAACTAAGTAATTGAGTTGGTATTTACTTCAAATTAAGTTCTCACCTAAATAATTTTCATTCTTAACTCTTTTGTTGGGAATTAATTCCAAATCATATTCACTGCTTGTACTATAAAATTCTGAAAAATCACTAATTCCATCGGCACTTATTTTTACATAAAACTTTCTAGACTAAAGCTAGATTAATATACCGTAACGCACCAAACGCCACACAAAACATTAGCTGGAAAAATTGAAAATCGAAAATAAGCTCCTTTGTACCTTGCTTACTTCCATCATCGTCATTTTGTGCTAAGTATTCTGTCACCATATCGAGGTAGCATATGTAATGGCAGGCTTCACCATTTTTTTGTACAACCAATACAGCATGCTAGGTTCCAGCGCCAATTTCTTTCATAACACAGCGCCTGGCCACTACTAATCTTCCTAATTTTTTCCATGTAAGTTACAGGTGAGTCGGTTAAAACACAAAATACTCAACTTCTTCTCTAATTTCCTTCGCAGTCTAAGAGGTCCTGGTCCTGGCTACTGCTAATACTATTGTTTCAAGGACTAATACCAAGACTCACTTTAGTCTATCTTCATCTGTGATCTTGTGTTTCCTTTGTAGAATAATTGCTAAGCTACATGTGCATGTTCTTTGTAGCCCATTCACTACCAGATTCCACAATGGAGAAGGCATAACTTCGTCTCATAAGCATAATCTATATACCTCAGCCTCTATACTAGTGCCAAGTCATCCTCCTCAGCATAGTCAGCTGAACTTTCCTGTGTTTCTGTAATCGAATGAGTAGAAGTTCTGGGCGCTAACTTATCTTGCAAGATTATTCTCTGCCTCAATCACAAAATTGTAGGTTTTAAAGGTAACAGCGTATTAATAAATGAAATTTGGCAAAACAGTTTTCAATAATGATTCAGATCTGACTTATAAATGGCAATCTAAGTAGCTCCATAGGTTGTTGAATATTTTTCAATATTTATGGAATGACGAAAATGAATGTTATCCACTTTTGCTATATAAGGATCCTTCGTTTAATGCAATATATGCAATCGTACGCCAAAAAACGGAGAGCAGATCAAATCTCGGATAGAATTTCCCTTTGTTTGGGAATAAGATTCCTCACAAAACGAGCGACATGCCATTTGTCCCTTGTCCGATGATTGGAGAGTTGGAATTATGTCGAGTTGTTTAAAATAGTTCAAAATACAAGCATACACCTACTGTAACTTATTAGTTAATATGCAACGCTGAATTCCTATTTAAGTTACAGAATATAATTTAGGAAATGTTTGGGAAACTACAGAATCAGTTTTTGCTGTATAATAAAGTTGAGAATATCATGTTGTGCACGATGGTAATTTAAATGATAGTTGGTTTCCCGCAAGCTGGTTTTTGATGCTGTATTTTTAGATAAGGCGAATATATTACGGTTTGGAATGTGGAATGAATACCGGGTTATATTTTGCAGTGGATATTGTTAGCTTACAAAATAATCCTGTTTTGAAAAACTGAATGGGGCCTGACCGATGAGATCAGGAGAATCATTCCGTTCCAACAGAGTTAATACCTCCAGTTTTTCCTTATTGCGTGTAATTGGAATTTACACCTTCACGGGAGATAAGCCGAAGAATCGCGAAATTTTTGCATTCCACTAAAACTTACGTTTTGCGACTTTTCCCTCTAAAACAAATGCTTTTATTTGAAGTATAAAGCTTCACGCTATAATGATTTCTCAAAATTTTAAAAATCAGTTTTCTCCACTTTGATTGTTTCAGAAATTGTGTAGCTTTATTTGTAGAAACGTCAAGTGAAATTAAGACCAATAGCAACCTACTGTTTCAGAGATTTTTCCAAGATTACCAAGGCATTGTTGCAGCTCATAAAGCTCTGATGAAAATACTGAAAATATAATATGAAGCGGAAATGAGCAGCATGTAATATGCTTTCGGAAAAGAGGATAGACTTTATAAGGCGAAAGCCACTGCTGCCTTTGACCACTAGGATATCATCTCCTTTATACTCATCCCAAAGGTTAACGAATTTTTGAGGGACGTTAAGGACGTTCGTTTGTACTGGAATGAGAAATTCTCTTGAATTCTATCACTTATTCCGGCTTTTTCACTGAATCTATTGTCTCAGAGTAGAGCCCTCTTCAATGATGAGTGGGATGCTATTTTCCGTACAAATGTGCAAAAAGGTCTATGTCTCTTGGCAGCTCCTGAAAGATATTTTTGCTCTACGTCAGCCACAGTATACACCTTCACCATAGACATATGTGCACGAACGGCTATATGATCTCACTGCTGGAGGCTTTGCGTTAAAGGACTTTCCCATAATAATGAAACTCTCATTGTCCTCCAGTTTCCTATAAGCTTGTTTTGCATTTGGGAATATACATAATATAGATATAATGTTGTCTGTTCACCCACTCTTTCCAGACATATATCAAAAGAAGTCTTGTCTTAGGTAATTTCCATGGCTGTTGCATGATGGAGTCTATTCAATTTTTCCTAGAAGAGCTTTGCATAGAATAATAAAATTGTTAAATATTTTTTGTCCACTGCAATCGGAATTGTATTGAAGTGGAGAAAAATCAGGTCCTTTCACTTGTGCAGAAGAGCTATTATTCAACACTCGTTGGAGAATATACTATTATTCGCTTTTCTAGAAATGTATACCCTCAAGGACAGTTGCGATTATATATTACCACTGTTTCATGGTCAACTTGAATTTATCTTAACAAGCTTCATTTGAATTTATGTTTGTTTGTAGCCGACTTCTTTGGATTTGAGTTTGACCCACTTTAAACAAACAGGTTTAATTCAAACTTAGTACACTTGTCAAAAACCGATGACAATACAATAATGTAGTAGTAAAATAAAGGGTGTTCATAAATTACCGTGAAAAAAATTATAATCACGCTTCATAGGCAATCGAACTAAAAAGTAAAGGAAATAAAGACTAAAATGATCAAAGAGAAAATTAATTAATTAATCTGTTAAAAACTGTTCACACAGCGGTGAATATCAATGACTTGGAAGGTTACTGCAGTTGAAGATAACAACCATGAAAAAAATATGATAGAGCAATTGATGAAGATGAAGAAGATCAATAAATTCTATACTGTAGAAAAAAGTGGATCCAGTGCTTTTAATACATAGTACCAAAAAGTGAAAAGTAAATTATAGCTTATATTATTAAACGAGCAATTTATGATAGCCATTATTCACGATGGGTGACGTTTGCGTCCCGAGCCGCAGGCAAGAGGCGCAAGTCACCCGAGTGAATATTGGCCATAAATTGCGAGTAGAATACTATACTTTGTCCACGACCCTTGATTTCTTTATTAAATGAAAGTCAACTAACCTCCAGTTCATGAAGTTATAATATGTAGATTCTCGATTTTTCTGGCAGCAGTCCTATAGTCGTTAATTTCGCCGCTTTTTTTTCTTTCAGTTGGTGTACAAGAACGTTAGTTTCCACTTTCCGAATTCATCGTTGCAGAAATATAGCAATTTCGTAACAATTTGGTATTACTAACGTCAAAATTAAATAATTTGACATATATAGAGATGGGCGATACTGTGTAAAGTATCATTACAACGTACCGTTATAAATATATTGTTTTGAAATACTTAATATTAGAAAATATCCTCATGAAAAGTATCAATACTAAAGATTTCGATATTTTATCGATACGATATATTTCAGAAACAAATTTCCTGAACAAAATACACAGATTTCAAAGTTTATTTTATATTGTACCCCCATCTCTAGTCGTGAATTATGAACCATAACACACTCCAGTGTATTATGAACCATAATTCACTCTAGTAGATATATGGGTACCATATATCTTTTGTTAGGAGGTAAAATATCGACTTATTATTAGGTGGTCGTGGAAAAAATACTAAAAAGCACGCTTTATAGGTAATCGAACCAAAAAGTGAAAAATAATTATTAATTTAAGAATAAAATGACTTCCGAGAACATTCATGTTCATACATTAACTCTGCATTTCGGAATAGAACTAGTAAGAAATGATAACAATTGACATCGAGCACATAACGTTATTACCATAATAGAGAGATATTGCTTGTTACAAAATGGTCTGCGGTAATTACGTTTGCGGTATTTTGACGTTTATTAAATGCGCGATTCACTCCTTTACGTCTCTAACGCTAATAACGTTAGCGCTTCGCGTAATTTACAGTTACATATCGTTGAGTGTTATTAGAAATACGGCACATAATTATCCTGCGCAGTTGTCAAAATAGAACAAATCGCATCGGATTTCTGAGGTTAAGGTTTTTTTTATCATTGTGTTTATTGTTTAGATGGTGTTTAGTTTGTTTTGTGATTTGAGTTTTTGATTTTTTGGAACTTTAGTTCTTTACGGTTATGGTTATGTTTGAGCGACCGGGGGTAGCGACGCAAAAGATCTGACCGTTACGTTACGTTATGTTACGTTACGTTGTGTTACGTTACGTTGTGTTACGTTGCTTCGTTATGTGCCTTGCTTGCGTGCGTGTGCTCTCTCCTGAGTCTCACTCTCGTTTACGAAGCAGCGATTCATATGTTGAAATTTTGAAAACTTGAATGTTTTAATTCGATAACTTTAAAATGGATGGATAAATTGATTTGACATTTGGCAGGTTGTTTTTAAATGTAAAAGGGCATATTTTGATAGAAATAGTAGTTTGTGCAAGTGGATATGATGGCCATATCGCACGAGGACAAAGTTTGAGCAAGACGCCGATATGGATATGGACAATGTGCGATATGGACAATCCACACGAGTCGAACAGCATATTTTTTCTACGACCCACTTAAGAAAAAATCTAGAAAATAAAAATGTCTATAAACTGTAATAGAACTTCAAATTGAAAATTTAACAATTCAATTTTATTTTTCCACTAATTTTTTGTGTGGTAAACGTACAGTTCTTAAATGTCCAATTTGTATAATGCTACGGTTTCCCTTTTTAAATATACGATGCTGTTATAAGTAGATGTTGCCAGTCGGACTCCCTCATCAAGGGTACCGTACCATTATCTATAATAATGAATATTATGCTAAATATTTCGAAAGTCTACCTGTTGTCGTTATCAATATCAAGCAGAATAATTATTTAGAAATAAAATTAACAATAAAAAAAAACTTCCTCACGGGGAATCGAACCCGGGTCTACCGCGTGAGAGTCTGGTATGCTTACTACTCGACCACCAAAGAATATGCAAATCCTACCGTGTGTCCCGCGACATGTTCTACCTTTTTTAAATTATAAGTATATACAGAAAAAGACAGGTTACGTCACATCCTACATAACGCAGCGCTACACGTTATTAAATTATAGTGATAGCAATAGCTCCTATTTCCAAATAAATTCTAGGCAGAATGTTATTAAAATAGCGCTACATAAATACCGCACCGTATGCGGTATTGCAGTTGGCATATCTCTCTACTTTAATTTACTCGTTGTTCATTTTATTCTTAAATCAAGAATTATTTTTCACTTTTTAGCTCGATTACCTATAAATTGTGTTTTCAAGTTTCTTTAAACTATAATTTTGTTGTTGTTTTATGACTACAAATGAACGTTAATAAACATTTTTTATCAATAACACTCCATGATAATAGAAATTAGTTGCGACACTCCCATCTAAATATAAATTATAGTTGTCACAAATTACATTATTGCATGTTATGATAATTATCTTAGCGTGACATTTAATAATAAAAATTATAAGCAATTAATTACACATGTATTAATAATATACATCCATAATTACCAAAAAGGACTATTTTAAATACTATCAAACGATAGAATTTCGATCCACGTTAGGTTCTATGTGAGTGGGGCCTTCTCGCCGCCTCCACTGCGACCTTCGTTAGGTCTATTTTCGATCCACGTAAATCGAGTTATTAAACTAGTTAGTCAGATAAGATAGAAAGTTAATGAGCAAAAAGAATCAATTTCGAACACATTGATGAACTTAAATTTGAAATTAAGGACGTTGACAAACTTTGTCTTACACAAAGGCACTTGGGGTGCGTTGTTGTTATATTTTCTATTTAAGTTTTCAACAAAGTGCGGAATTTCTTGTTGGAACATTTCACTGACATGTAACTAATAATATACTCATGAATTAATATGAAATAGTTATTCGAAGACTTGAACTGAGGATAAAGTATTGATGTGACTCAAGCAGTATCACCAGTCCAAAGTTATGCTCTTAGATACGCATATTTCCAGTCATGTTTTGATTGTGTTTGATAATATTCCATTCATAAATTTTAAAACCGTTTTTCTATGAAGGAAACTAATAAGAATTTAAATTATTATGTAAAAATGAATTTTTAACTTCTTTTATTTTCTATTTATTCATGAGTTCCTCAAATACTCTGGAAGGAAACTTCGAATCCAAAGGAACTGAAAGCTGAATTCTCTTTATTTAAGGATACGAACGAAAAAACCAGACTGGAAACTGGAATAATGCTCACTAGCTAGTAAAGAAATATTTTCAACTCCATGCAACATTGTACTCAAATTAAGAACAAGATCTAGCCACCGTTAAGTGGAAACTTTATGTTTTTTCGAGTACAGTTTTCTTGGGAAAAATTAAAACATAAAATCATCGAATTGAATATGAATTTCATTTGAAATTCATGTTTCCGTTATTTTGTGTAATTCTCAACTTTTTTCATGATTCCACTTTGATATTGATGTTGATTGTGATTCTATTTACATTTGATGAAGCATGTCACACCATCCCATTTGGATTTGAAAACCGCTTTTTCAAAAAGTACGGTATTAGTTGAAGACCTAGTAACAATGTCGTTATATCGCGATAATATTCCAATGGAATCAAGAGAGAATCGATTTTTGGTGATAAGCTGGTACCCCTTACCCAATTGTTAATCTCACCATCTAGAGCAATAATCACTATCGTGAAAATAAGGAACAAATTTATAGAAGAGCATGATGTGGGAGACTTGTTTTGAGAAACGTTAGCGTTTCAAGGAAATCCCAGCTCAAGACATGCCAGCTAGTTATAGCAATGTTTTCACAAACGGTGATCTTTTCTCCTGATCAGGAATATTGATGAACAAACCAATGTAGTGTATAATGGAATTCTACACTGGATGATGGAGCATTAAACTCAAAACCCAGAGAAACTGAAGTTTCAGACCGGAATTGTAAGTAATACAATCAGAGAAACATATTCCTTTGATGAAACTTTGATAGGTTTCCAATATTTGGAAGGTATGCAAATCTCTTCGCCACCTGGAAGGAATCAGATGTTCCCGAACAGATATGTAACAGGATGCCCTTTCTAAAAAGGTGGGTAGAGCTTGAATAAACATTCTCACTGGAGTGGAGATGGGACGAATCATTCCGAAAAATATTGAAAAGTTCGTTGCTGGTCTATTTCACAGTCTGTTTGTCTGTTTTACAACGAGCTTACACTATCTATACAGCGTTGATGAAAAGTCTCGTACCAAGGGATTATCTTTGAAACTGATAAAGGGAAAGTAATGAAATTATGGGATTATGAATGAGAATCCCTTTTGCATATCTTAGAGCAAATGTCAAATGTTTTTGACGTCAGCGTTTAGCGATGGTTTAGCGTATGGCCGCCATATTTAACTTTTTTAAATGACAACCTAGGTCGTGTGACCCATCACAAAAAAGCTTATTTTTTTCTCTTTCCAAAAATGATTCCAATGTATCACTTCACTACAAAATGTCCTATAAAATATCGTTTTCATTTTTCTAAATTAAAGTGTACCGTACCTACTGTAATTAATTGGACTTATACAATAGAAGGCATTAAAAACGTCAACCACAACATTAGTTCATTCTTTATGTACAAATTGTCAAAACTGATACTAAATTCAAATTAGCACGAAATTTAAAAGAACATTAAGAATAATGGCATATTTATCAAAAAAACAACGCCTCCAAATCTTAATGTTAGTTGGATATGGTGATCGCAAACATACCCATGACGAAGTAACTCATCTTTTTAACGATTTAAATCCTATAAAAAGATCTACAGTAATGAGATTAGTAAATAAATTTAATGAAACTGGTAGTGTGAAAGATATTCCTAGATCTGGTAGACCAAAAAGTACAACTGAAGAAAGTAAACTTCAGATGTTCTATTAGATATTCAAGGAAACCCTAAAACATCTACAAGTATATTGGCAAAGAAATCACGGTATTTCTAGACAGTCTATAATAGCAAAAAAATAATTTCCATCCTCATAAAGTTCAAAGTCTTCAACAATTGTGCGAGGATGATTTTGATGGGCGATTACAATTTTGTGAAATAGCTACAGAGAAAATAAGGATGCAAAACAATTTCTTAGATTTTTTGGTATCCAGTGATGAAGCCACATTTTGCTTGAACGGTTTTGTTAACAGACATAATTGTCGGTACTGGTCAGATTGTAATCCGCACTGGATGGAGGAGGTTCATACACAGCGTCCACAAAAAGTAAATGTGTGGGCGGCCTTGGTGAAAAACCATTTGATCGGTTCTTTTTTTCATTGAAGGTACGCTGACCGGTGCTGAATATCTTGACTAACTTCAAAATGAAATTATACCTGAAATAAATCGATTATTTCCTAATATGAACTTATACTTTCAACAAGATGGCGCACCTCCACATTATCAAAGAGACGTTAGGCAATATTTAAATACAATTTTTCCTCAGAGATGGATTGGTCGAAGAGGTGCAATTGAGTGGTCGGCAAGATCACCCAACTTGACACTCAATTTTTTCCTTTGAGGCTACCTGAAAGACCGCGTTTATGTAAACAGACCAACTAACTCAAACGGTTATACAAAAAGTGACCAAAACTCAAACTTGCTAATCGACGCTACAGGAGACTTAGAAAATCATGTTTAGAAAATTATTCACAAATGAAGTATCGCCGTGGAAGCTAGCAAAAAAATTATTGACTATCACTGGAGATAATGAATAAATTTACAAATATCACCTAATAATTGTAATAATCTGTTTCGTTTTGTTCAGTCTGTATAAACAGTACACTCCTGATAGAAGGCATTACAACCGTCGGATTTTTAATTCATGTTATCAAGGAGATCAAAATGTACTACTTAGGAATTTTAAGGATGCCAAATATTCTCCTACTCACTATTTCCATCTCCGTCAATTTATAACAAAGTGGCAATATCTTCCTTATTTGTGCTATTCCACCAGCTTCTGAATTAGTAACTTCATAGTGTTTGCTTGTGTGAAGTTTAAAGGCTGTCGGAAAGTTTAAATTGTACCTACAAGGAGGAATGGTGTTGAACATATACTAACACTGAGATGGAGTTGGGCATGATTGGGAGAGTGACGAAACAAGTTTCAATACCAAAGTGAAAAATGAGGAAAAGAATCAATGATAATTTGGTTCTGTAACAAATATTATATAGAGGAAAAAATAGCTTTGAATTGAGACCTATCCAAATGTTTTGACGTACATTGAATATCATTTCGATTTTCATGACAATAAATAGCTTGAAATTAATTAAACAACAACACAAGTTTGCTACCTCCAAATTTTTTTGGTCTGTTGCAATTTCTAAATAAAACATCATCTCTCTCTTGTTCTCTATTGGGAAATTCATTGACCAAAATCATCCCATACCACGAAAATAATAACACATATCGCTTTGTCTTCGAGCTGCTTCGAGCTTTTTCTGCTTCCATTAGTACACACTGTATTATACATTTGATGGAAGACGACATTTCCTTCCATAATTTCCTTTAATAATTTCCTTTCAGTTGTCCTATTTCTTGGAATTCGATGGGTAGTGATGATAAGTAAGAAATTTCCATTAATTCCCCTTTGAATGTAAGACTTAAAAGGATTCAAGTTTTTTCCGTAAAAGTTAAAATAATCCTTGAGAGCTTGGGAACTGTTTCATTACCAAAAAGGACGGAAATCTTACGATTTGATCGTTCTTTCGTTTCACAAAAGAATTTATCCTGTGCTTATTTCGCATACTATCTAAATTGCATTTGGTCTTTTTCATTTTTTTTTTCAACCTTTCGAGCAAAATGTTATTTTCACACTTTGATATAAATCTAGAAAGGACGGAAATTTCTTCCTGAAGTTCATAAAACTCTTGTTTCGTTTGATAAGAATAAACAGTAATTTGCTTCCATTTTTTCCAATGGTCTCGTTTTGAAAAATATTGGTGAGGATGTCGCAAGTTTTACACTTCCGTCACTGGAAGACATGTATAGATTGTGATTTTGGTGTCTCTTCAGTCCGAGATTGAGCGATAAAAGTTTGCGGACGGAGAGCATATACCTACATTGAACTGATGAGGCACAAATTCGCCTAAACCGGTCTACAAGTTATGCTCTCCCTTCTAATTGCAAACCAGAATGGTTGGTGTTAAATATCTTGTAGATATACCAACCCCGTTTAACTCTGAAGTGTAATTCAAAATCCGTCGGAGCCTATAGCCCGGGAAGTAGCTGTTGCTTCTTAGTTAAACGGTCACTGTCTTCGAAACATATTTTACCTACGATCACATAGGAAAGTGACATATATCGCACTGTCTACTTCTATGGAAAGTGGCTTTTATTCATACGCGTGCGGAAATAGTTATTTATGTATCAAGGGCGTAAAACAGGCGTTTATGGACCGCAACGTGTAAGTAACACGTAAGGTCCATAAACGCTGTTTACGCCTGAAATACATAAAATATTTTATGCAAGACCGTTTTAATAGTCATTTATTAATAAATATACAAAATTTCATGCACGGCTGTATTAATGATAGTTTGTTAATAAATATGTTTTATTTCCTATTTTTCACCTTTTGTGAGTAAGTTATTATACTTAAATGTTTCAGGTTGGATAAATTTTATACCTCGATATTATTATAAATCACCCTGGATTCAGGAGATATCGTCAATAAGAGAGTGTGTGTTCGGTGAGTCTTGGCCTACACCTGCCGATATAAAGGAGATGTCTCCTATTGATCTGTCCACCTTCCTGAGAGGGACAGGATGGACAATGACCTAGGAGGACAACTCCTCGGGAGGATGTACAATGGGTCACATGTGGCCTAAGTGCTGTGAGCTTACACACTCACCCTTCCTACTCCAAAGATACAGAACTCACCCTGGATAACAATCTACCAAATCATTTGTATAGTTAAATAAAAATAAGTCTTATTGAAAATAATAAGATGATAAAACAATTTCATAGCAACTTACAACAGAGCAAGGTAGCAAATCCTAACATTTCTATAAATAATTGTTCAAATTGTGTTATTAGTATAAAATTATAAGTGTGAGGATCTTATGTTTGGGCTTTTAAAGTTATGATTTCTTTATTAAACTCATATTTTGTTTGTATTTTGTTTGTATTTTTAAAAGAAAAAAAAAGAGATTTAGTCAGCGGGCGGTAAAGTGACACTTCACGCCCGCTAAACGTATTTATAATCTGGACTTTTTCGCCCGGTCGTGCATAAAAAAACTTATCCGTACGTGTACGGATAAAAAAGCTGTCAAATGAAATTTAATTAAAATTGACCACTGGCAAGCTGTTAAATATATAATTTTCAATTAGATTCACCTATGTAATATTTTAATTAGGAGCGATCTATTTGAAAAGTGAAATTTTTGTCATTTTCTAGATTAAAAAAAATCTAGGGCGCGGTCGAGGATCGAACCCGCGTACTCTTCGTCAGAAGTCCGATGTTGTACCAACTAATCCAAATCACCTGTTATAATAGTAGGAAAATGTAATCATCTTGAAAGGTATTCATGATAAGTATGTATGAAGTATGATGAACAATAATAATTTCACTTTCAATTTCTATCATTATCCAACCAATTAATAATTGTAATAACCTACCTATATTATATAGTTAAACTACTCGAAATTTTGTCACTATTGATAGTTATTGTTAATTTTCAAATCAATTATGTTGACTTTAATTGTAACATTTTGTTTATTAATATGTCAGATGCTGATTACACATTATTTGGTGAATTTGGTGATCGTAGGAAAAATACTGTACATTACTCGTGCAAAAGTAATTTTTCACACTTGTGTGATTGTCACACTCGGCTAATGCCTCGTGCTACAATATTCCGCTGTATGTCACTTTCCGCAAACGTTATGTAATATACTGTTCCAAAGCTCATAAAACGTTAAAATAATTATTATTCTGTAATATCATTTGGTATCGCGCTTTATTGAATACGAAAATATCACAGGGAAATGTGATAATACTTTATGGTCTCGAATATTCCCAACAATTCAAAGTAAAGGTGCCTTTACACCATAGCATGTTTCATTCGATTTTACATTTGATAAAGCATTTGATTTTACATCAGAGTCGAACTTGGACCTCTTCGAAATATTAATGTTCACATTTGTCTGATTTTCGATTCGACCTGGAAAACGTCAACTGTCATCCACGTCAATAGAAATAGAAAATGTGAGGTTATGATTTTCTTTTCACAAATTTTGAGTGAGATTCAGGTGTGGAGGATAATTATTAAAATGCCTTTGAGAAACACAGAAACTGCACTTGCAACTTCAAATCTTTTGTTATTATTACAACTGCAAAATGACAAAAAGAAACAAGTAAATAGAAAGTTTTGGTGTAGAAAATGGTTATTACGTCGAAGGGAACGTGGTATTTCAAATTTAGTTTTCAGTGAACTTTTGTTGGTAGATCCTATGAGCTTCAAAAACATTACACGAAAAAAAAAACAAAAACTTTTGGAGAAATATAATAAATAGCTAAATTGAAAAAAAAGACACTATTCTGAGGGAATGTATCGAGGCAAAAACAAGATAGAGTAATTCTGCCCATATCCTATTTAAGAGAATGTAATCAACAGCAAATAATGCACAATGCGCATGATTAATCGTAGGAATTAGATGAAAAATCGAGCCTGCAAAACTGATTTGTCAAATGCAAAATCAGAGGGATCAAATCAAATTGAAAATCGAACAGTGTAAACGAATACAAAGTACGGTTTCATTTGATTTGTTGATAACAAATGGAAAATCATATGGTCTAAAGGCACCTTATGGTTTAAATCCAATGTAGTCGAATGTATACTACAACTCAAGAAAGTCCTTGAATCATCTCGTATTTTATTCTATTCACATAGGTAAACATTTTTTTGTAACAATAATTCTCACTGACAGGTCTGCAGAGCGCCAGTTGAGTTACGGTTCTACCTAAAGAATGCTTCATTCAAGGCCAACTATATGCTGGCCTGTCGGATCCCAAAAATAAAATGCGTTATAATCGAAAATCCATACTATAGACACGTGTTTACAAATGAACATCGGAATAGTATATATTTCCCATCCTTTATATCACGAAGGAAACTCATTCTTCCCACCAATAGGGAGGAAAGTACTCAATCGTGAAACTCAAATGTTAAATCGACATCTATTCGAAATAATGAAGCCTACATGTGTCATGGGCTACGGTATAAAATATCCCTAACGCGACTTCATCAATATTTGCATTTTGATGTTAAGACTGGAGGTACTTCAATGCTATTCTTTTTTATTTCTGTGTAAAAAATGAATAAGTAATAAAATTGAAATTAAGATTGGAGAAATAAGCTTTAAAAGCAATCCAATCAATGATTTTGAAAATAGTATGTGGTGCTTTCTATTTTTAATAATAGATAGAATGAAACAAAATTAGAGATAAACAAGTTATTGGAAACACGGTTTGAAAGTTATTTCCCACTTGGCAGTTGAGATTGCTATCACGGTATTTTTTCCAATTCTATTTTGATATTGAATATATTCGAATATCACAATATTTATCTCCAGTATATTCGTTTCAGAGTCACGCAGATGTATATCAACATTGAATTTAAACTTCCGAAAAAACGAGCTTCTCATTCGATACAAAAGTGCAACTAGGATTGGATTTGCATGTCAACAACAGTGTTTAAGGTGAGTTGTCATTCCTATTCACTTGAATTTAGGAAAATATATAATGTACGTATATCCTTATCAGATTAGTCAAATAAAGTGAAATTGTTTTCGCCTGCTTTCCTCTTGTACATTGGATTGAAGAAAAAGTCATATGGGTAGTGAGTAGTGAAAAATCGAATAACTGAGGAATCAAGGAATCAAAATGATTCATGGACGAATTGTGGATTAATACTGGAACTACCAATAAGATGAATACG